>JARVJO010000173.1:2837285-2849329 GCA_031762555.1 Cynodonichthys magdalenae | reverse complement strand
GCCCTCCTCTCTAACAAGTGCTAACCACTGCCCTCCTCTCTAACAAGTGCTAACCACTGCCCTCCTCTCTAACAAGTTCTAACCACTGCCCTCCTTTTTAACAAGTGCTAACCACTGCCCTCCTCTCTAACAAGTGCTAACCACTGCTGACCACTGCCCTCCTCTCTAACAAGTGCTAACCACTGCTGACCACTGCCCTCCTCTCTAACAGTGGTTCCTAAAGTTGCGGTTAATTGATCAGTGGCCAACCAACCAAACCTGAAAAAGGTGGGGTAAAAAGGATGACTACTCACAATTGTTTTTGCTTTAGTTAATAAAGAGTGAGGTTAATGTACTTACAGAATGGATTAAATTAGCAAATTGAATATTATTATTATGGCCTTGTTTATTTTACCCGATTCCAATGTTTATCACCCAATAATAGTTAGGGTCACAAGTAACTCTGTTTACCCTAAAACATAAACTAGATGACTAGTTTACTAACCTAAAATGTTTTCTTGCTAATTACAATCAGAAACATTGATTAGTCAACTAGTGCAACAACATTTGACCGTATTAGTTATCTAGTAATTCCCTTAATGCCAATTAGTTGATTAGTTAAATCTCTGCTTAAGTAGTGCACACAAAAATGTCAACTGATGAGCCTAAATGTTTACTGGTAAGGTTAAAATTTGTTACAGTGGGTCACTTTTTGACATTTTAAGGCCCACTAGGTAACTAGAAGTCAACTAGTTAAATTTTAGGTTATGTTTTCAAATGCAGGGTTTTTTGATTCTTACGAGTTAACTTGTTTGACACAGTTGTCCACTGTGATTCACCAGTACTAGTGGAGTATAAAGGGCCGACTAGTATGACTTCTGCTCCAACTAGTTGAGCCAAAGTGCCACTAGTCTCCAAACAAATGGTATGAGCAAAAGTGTTTTTTTTGTGAACTTTTGTACCAAGATGTTGAATCAATGTGATTAAATGTGCAACTAGTGCAGTGTAGTTGTGAACTTGTGGGCTAAAATAGTGCTTGATAACAAGAATGTTAAATAAATACACACACTTCTTGCCATACAAATCAGCCGGCTGGTCCATTTAACAATATATTTTTTAGGCTCTATAACATAACTAACAAAATGACCAAACAAACTCAAAAGAACTGCATTCTGGGAAATAATTACAACACCTTACTGAGCGACATTGTGCTTTTAAACTTGTTTCCATAAAACAACATGTTGAGTCAGTGTCTATCAGTTGCACTGCAGATGGATGTTGGTCTTGCTGGCATTATTTAAATTAACCAAACAAACAAAAAAAGCAAAATAAAAAAATAAGAATGTAGCAAGATTTTACAGGTTTATGTTTTTCCCCAAAACTTGCAGTAAAAAATTATCAGTTCTTATTGTTTCTTTCTATAAAATGTATTTAATTTTAAAGAATTAACACAGTTTAGAGTGCAGCTATAACTTAATTTCTTCCCTTAATACTTTTATCAACAACCTTTCTATATATTTTCTTTCTGTAACATCTAAAAGCCAAAAATCATTTAATATTCCAATTTTTCCAGCAAATGATCATATTCACTTCACTTATTTCATCACTTCTTGTTCAGTATCGAAAAAAGTCCTTGTTATATTTAAACAACATCCTCATCATCAGTTAATAGCATGTGATATTGTGTTGCACGCTTTATTTCTGTTGGCGTTAAAGAATTAACAGACTATGTTTTTGAAAATACTGAAAAAGACACGAGTAAAGTTGAGACAAAGAAAGACACTTTAAAAGCTACTCGTAAATATATGAAATCTTCCTTTCCATTCTGGCAGCTTCAGTTAGAGCTTTATTTAAAGATTAGGCTAAAAACACTAAGATTTTGAGTTAATATGGCATTTCTAGTTTTCATAGCTCACTAAAACCTTTAAAACTTGATCCCAGGTTAATATTTGGATTGTTCTTTATAAGGATTTATTTAAAACAAACAAGCAGCAGCAGTCACGTCTGTCACAGGAGACCTGACGCTCCTGCAATATGATCTCTTATATTTATAGCAACCAGTTTTCAACACTTACTTCATGAAGGACATTGCTCATCAAAACATTCTTTTAATGTATTTTACTCAACATCAATATTAAGTTCTTTTTTTTTTTTTTTTTTTAATAAACACAGCCATTGTGACTAAAACAGCAGTCCTACCTTCAGCCATGGAGCCTGTTTCAGGTAGGATCCTCTGAGCTACAGGTAAATCCTCCTCATGTAGAACTGATTGGGGATTATCCAATCAACATCAACGCAGTTATTTAAAAAAATGTCTCAATAAGTCAATTAATCCATTTCCACTTGTTGATTAAAGTCTTCTTTTCTTATTGGTGTTATCCAATGTAATAAAAAGGAGATAATAAAAAAAAAGGCAATCAAACAAATAAAAAGTAAATTAAAAATGCTCACAGGTGAAATTTGGAGCTGCCAGAAGGGCAGCGTTTGGGTGGGGGGTCTGGGGAACGGCGAAGCAGTGGAGGAAAAAGCCGAGCTAAGCACAGGGGCTGGGCAGAGCAAGGGGGAACAGGGCTGAGGGTCCCACCCAGAGTTACTGGCACCTCACATGGGGATAGGTCAGCTCACAGAGCAGATAGCTTCAGGATAACTTTATCCCCCCACACCCCCCGCAGAAAGTTCAGGTTATTCTTAGCCAGGGCTCTGAGCAGCAGCTGCTCACTCAAACCTTTTTTGGCGGTTAAGGCTGGGGGGGAGGTTTGGATGAGATGGGCACCCCTACTGGTTTCCTCTAAAACAATACGTTATGTTATCAAAACCAGGACTGGACTCAAAGTGGCTCTTTATGATGTTTGAGGACATTTTAATTGTTGATGACTTGAATTGGATAACTTTTAACCTTTTGGTACATAAAGTGGCATCAAGATGTTTTTAAGATACTTTTTATGTATTAATGAACCAAAAACTGTCTATATATTGACACTTAAAAGCAAATAAAGCTTCAGTCTACAACAAGGAGTGGTTTAAAATGATGTTCAGAAATCTGCAGGTTAAATTAAAGCAGCAACATCTAGTGACTCACTCAAAACATATCATGTTTATTATATTTATTTATCACCCCAGCTAATTTATTTTATGAATATATAACCAAAAAAAATCATTGTTGCTCGAATGTTGCTGCCTGTTTCTGTTAGCAACATATTCTATCAACCAGAACCCAGATTTTAATGAAACTCAGAGAAAGTTTTCACTGGATATTCATCTACAACTGATTCACATTTGGAGACAACCTTTTTCAAGATGGCCGCCACAGCTAACCAACCATAGCAAACACATAAACTCATCCACAATTTGACACAGTAGTACCTGAGAGTTACTCACGACTCATGTACCATTGGGGAATCTGCTGCACAAGATTTTTGCTCAAATCTTCCACATTTACTGTTGAAGTCGACCCTGTTTGTTAGCAAAATATCAGATGAACCACGAGACAGATTTTAATTAAACTCTCAGAAAAAAAAATCATTGGATGTACATCTACAGCTGATTCACTTCTGGAGTCATTTCAATACAAGATAGTTACACAGTTAACAGTTAAACTGCTATAACTCATTCAGTTTTACAGGTATTGAGCTAAACTTTGATTTGGTGGTAGGCAAGAATGATTCGCAACACAAAGCTTAAGGATGAGATTGCATATAACATTTTCAAGGTTAATCAAATTAGAATAGGGGAAGCTAACAGAGGGGAAATTCAGCTGTATTTTCTTTAAAACAATAAGTTTCAAAAGTGTTGAAAAAAATGTATAAAAAAAACATGATTAACACTAACACCAATAACAATAGCAATAATTTCAAAAACCAACCCCCAACAGTCCAAGAGTATAACAAAAAATATACTGTGCAGTTATTAAAATAGAACATACTTGCAACTCAAGCAACAAACAATTGAGTCAGATGATTTTTCTAAAATGTATATAATGTAAATTGAAATACTTTTTTTAAAATCACAATTTACAAAACAGTGTATCAGGGCAGAAATGTTTAAATATGAGTAAAAACTGCAAATGACGGATGCCAGCAGGGTTTGTTGGGAGCAGTGGTTCTAGAGCCTGACAGCTGCTGGGATGAAGGATCTATGAGACGCTCCTGGGACGCAGCAGTCTGACACTGAAGGAGCTCTCCAGTTCAGCTGCAGCTTCGTGCACGAGGTGGAAGACGTCCATTAGTGATGTTGTGACCTCAGCCTCCTCAGCAGGAAGTCTGCTCTGATCCTTCCACTGTCTCAATGTCCACTCCCTGGATGTTCAGCGGTGTCAGTGAGGTGGGTCTGTGTCTGCAGAGGTCCACCACCAGCTCCTTGATTTTAGCAGCATTGATCAGAAGGTAGTTCTGCTGGCACCAGTCCACAAAGTCCTGAGTCGCCCTACACCTGTGATGAGGCCGACTTTGGCAGATTCATCAGAGAAGGTCTGAAGGTGGCAGCCTGGGTAGATGATGAAGTCTGCAGTGCAGAGGGTGAAGAGGAACGGTGCCAGCACAGTTCCCTGTGTCCTCACATACTGTTGGGGGCCACTGAGGTAGTTCAGTATCCACTGGGACACGTGGTGGTCCTCTCCTGACAGCTCCAGCTTGTCCCTCAGAAGTCCTGGCTGGAGGGTGTTGAAAGAACTGGAGAAATCAAAGAACATGATCCTCACAGTGCTTCCAGGCTTCTCCAGGTGGGTCAGAGCTCGGTGCAGGAGGTAGATGATGGAGTCATCTGGAGTCTTCATCAGATGAGACGTTAGGAATACCGTCCTGTAGCTGCTGAGGTCCTTAGAATGTTTGGTCTTAATTGGCACCATAGTTGTGGTACTTTCCCCAGCTCTCCACCTTCACAAAGGTATGTAAGGTGATAGAAATATCCAAATAAAAGGAAAAAAAATACCTTAACAAAAAAGGACTTTGGTAAAAATGAATTTCACTGATAAGAAAAGTACTGAAGTAAAACTCATAAAACTGTTTTCAGTAATCAGAAAAGTAAAATGTTGAACTTATTTAACCAAACTGGTTCCAATAAACTAAGTTGAGTAAATTTCTTTACATTTACTCAACTCAGTTTAGTGGAACCAGCTGACATCCTGCAGCTTGGTTAAGTAAATTCAACACTTCCTTTTTTTTAGAGTGCACAACTCCTTTTATGATGAGTTCCGGTCATATTTAAATTTTTAACTAGGTCTTAAATTTTAAAATAAAGAAGTAAAAGTATAATTTTTCAGTGTTGAATGTCACAAAATAAAAGTAAAAGTTACGATTAAAAAAAAAAATACTTGGTAAAATTAGGAAGCCTCAAAGAAAAATTGCTTAAGTACTGCAATGAAATAAATGTACTTACTTAGTTACTGTACACCTACATGGCTACATGTATAAATACAAGGTTTATTTAAAAAGGGATTTTTTTTGTTTGGGTAGATCTTGGATCACTTTTAAAACCAGAATGGTAATAATTGCAAGATTGTTTATTTCAAAACCAGCTGTGTACAAGTAGCAGACAGACAATAAATAATGAGAAACAAAAGAAAAAAGAAAAACTTCCCGTGTGCCTAATAAATTAGGAAAAAGGAGATACAAAAACAAAAGTTATCATCACTTTACCACCAATGGAGAGCAACATAAATACACAGAAATGGCGCTTTAAACCTGAAGTGTACTTTCTCATCCAGAGGCGAGTTCAATACCAAGTAAAAAAACAACAACCTGCAACATATAACACTGGTAGAATATTAAAAAAAATGCTCTTGTAAACATGTTATTCCAAAATACACAGAATGGAGGGACAAATACGAGTACACATCCTTCATTCTCATGGTGTCAGTGGCAGTTTGTTTGGCTGCTGAAAGCGAAAGGATCAGAGTTTGTATACAGCCTGCTGCCGAACATTAATGCAACATACACTGTCGTCAGGATACTAAGCAGTCAGCTAAACAATGGTTTCAGCAGGAGAGGAAATCAGCCCCGTTTTTAACTACAGAAAGCTAAACTAAAAAGGTACGTTAAGCTGCTCTAAAATAAAAAGTAATTGGCTGAAGCCGAAATGCAATGAATCCACTTAATCTCCGTGATGAAGTCGTACAGTTTGAGCTGGGGTGGATGAGTCGAGTTAGTGAGTAGAAAGCATGAAGGCATTCCTTTGCATTAGAAGAATATTACTAAACATGAAAAGGCAAAAACAGGTTTTATAAGTACTTCTAAAGTTCCTTGAGAAGAGAAGAGAAGTTTTGTTATATTAGCCTTATATATAAAAATGTTTAAAAAAAAAAAAAAAAAAAGGTAAGAGAACTCCGGAAGATTTTTTGTTTTTAAAGAAATGCTTCGGTCCACAACATCTATTACGACTTTTATCATTCTTTCCTGTGAAAATCAGAACCATTAAATTTGAGAAATTGGAAAAAAAAAAAAAAGAAAAAAAAGAAGAATAAACTCCCACATGTTTTGAAATTATCAAAAGGAATATAAAATAAAACAAACAAAAAGTTAAGTAAACAAGCAATTTATATTTACACTACATACAAATCACACAACAGAACTCATGTAGGTTTAATTCATTCACCCCCCCCACCCCAAACCCAAAACATCCTTCCATTTGATGGTCTGTTTGCTGCTCCTTTGTTTTCCTTTGTTGGAATTCAATAAGTCAGTCAAAAAAGCTTTTCTAAGATGAGAAATAAAAAAATTCAAATTAAAATGTGGCGCCCTCTGGTGGAGAGCCAGTGTAATAACATGACTTGCTCAGAGGTTATCTCCTGGCTGGTACTGAGGCTCAGTGGCTGTGAAGTAGTCCTCCAAAAAGGCTTGCAGATACTCAAAGGTGGGCCTCTCCTCGGGGTCTTTCTTCCAGCACTGCACCATCAGCTCGTGCAGGGACGAGGGGCAGTCCTGAGGACACGGCATCCGGTAGCCTCGCTCCACCTGCTCCAGCACCTCCCGGTTGTTCATACCTGGGGGAGACAAAAGGAGGACAAGATCTATTATTTTTCTTAATTCTGAGCAGAAAACAGTTCAACGGCTCTTTTTACGACATTTTTTCTATTTATAACATTATTTTTTGTGTTTTTCATTTCAAGTTAAACATGAAATGTTGAAGTTGATTACAAATGGCCCTTTGAGGGCCACCATAATGATCAAGTGGCTCTTTATGAAAATGAGTTTGACACCCCTGAGTTAGCCAAATACAAACATGGTTCTAAGTCAGTAATTTTGACAGACATATAGATCAAATTAAGTGAGGTAGCAGCTGAAAGTCATTCACAACACACTCTGAGAACTAACCCATCTGGTGAGATCTTGCATGAGATTGTGAATAATGTTCTGACAAGTTTTAACCAAAACAGCCTCCTCGGCACAAGTTGTTAGTCTAAACTCTGGTATGAAAAGCAGTAATATCACAGAACTCAACAATCAAAAATGAATAGTTAACTGGAAGCTTCATGTGACTCTAGAACCCACAAAGCTCTGCCCGCCGGCTCACCTGGATACGGCACTCTGCCTTTGGTCACCAACTCTGTCAGCAGGATACCGAACGACCACACGTCTGACTTGATGGTGAACTTCCCGTAGAGCGCAGCCTCAGGAGCGGTCCACTTTATGGGAAACTTGGCGCCTGAAACAAATAGTATGTGATATAGAAAGCTTTGGCAGTAAAATCATGGCGACGTGTGTTGCTTCTCAGTTCCTGCTGAAACACTTAAAGAGTAAGTAGGTCAACATTCACCCCACAGATTTTTCCCTCTTCGGCTGTGGTTTTCCTCTCGCAGAGACACATATGGACATCATTTCCCACTGGGGAACAATTTCATTAACTTTCTCTGTTGAAGTTTGCTTTTGGCCCAGGCTGAACAACCATACATTGGAACTGTTGTTAAATGAGCGACTGACTGGACGACTAATGAAGCTTGGGAGTTGCCTCAGCAGAGCTCCAGTCTGATTTAGTGAAGAAATGAATATATTTTGTAGTCTGACCACCTTTTCCATCAACAGAAAGTCTGAATGTTGGACAGCCTTCCGTCTGTCTTTGTATTCAGGTTGGTGCCATGTTCCACATGACCACACACTCCTGTTTTCCACTGATTTCATCAAAACAAACCCACTCTGCTCTTGGTCAACATGTGAAACTGCCAAACGTTTCTTCTGATGATGTGCTTCAGAAACACAACACGCTCTATAGAAGGAGCTAAAAACTTTATTAAAGACATTATGGCTGTGTTTGGATGTCCCTGTATGGTTACTGTCAAGATTAAAGCTCAGAGTTTGAAGTGTGTGAAGAAATGTTGTGTAAATACAACAAAGTTCTTACAAGAGTCGGCTGTTTAATGACTAATTAAACCATCGGAAGACATTAAAGTCAAGGTTAAAAAGCTATAATGTGTGAAAATAAATGTATATTTTGTATTAGTTTCTATGTTCTGCGCAACATATGGGTTAAAAGATCAAAAGTACACTCCTCACTTTTGTTGCCAGAAGTTACACTTTTATAAACGCTGTACTCTGACTACTTCACATTGTATCAAAGGATCATATCTTCAGTGTTTTCCCATGAAAATATATAATAAAATAATTACAAAAATGTTAGAGGTGTGCTCATTTTTGGGAAGTACTGTATACATTAGCTCGGGAGCTAACATGAAAGCTAAAATGCTAAAGCTGAGGTCAGACTTCCATGAAGAAGCTCTGTTGTTCTTCATCCACATCTGACATGATCCAAACATTCAAGCATCATTTACCCAAAATGCTTTGCAGTGTAAAAAACATAATGACGTACGTGAGAAAATAAATCATTTTTTTTTATAAAAACTAAACAGCCTACAGTATTTTTACAGCCTGGTTTTTATAGCTGAAGTAAATGTTTTTCAAATAATGTCTGATGTTACAAACAGCAGGAGTTCCTGTTAAGATGGACACTACAACAAACTGACCTCAGAAAACACAAAACTTTCTATAATTCAGTCAGTTTTACAGATATTGAGCTAAATATTTTGTGTGGCTAAGTGTATTCCTCAACACACACTCAAAGTGCTAATTATTGCACAAGATATCTGCTTTGTTATTTCTGTTAGCAAAATTTGTCATGAACCCCAGAAAGGATTCCAATAAAACATTGAGAAAGTAATCACTGCATGTAACGTTAAAACTGATGAACTTTGGGCATCAATCCAGCACAACGCGGCCGCAGGAACTAATCAACACAAAATAGCTAATATAGCAAAATTCAGTCTATTTTTTACAGATCTTGTGGTAGAATAGATGTGGTAGTAGCTGAGAATCGTGCATGCCATAGTTTGAGATCTTGTGATATTGTGTGAAATTGTTTTTATTTTTAAAGGTTTGACCAGTGGCAGTGGTTTAATGCTTTTTTGTGCTCTACAAATAATTAGATTTAAGCACAGATGGTAAAAGAATAAAATATAGAGGCTATAGACTGATGTAGTAAAATCTGGTGGAACACAGTCCAGCAGTCCTACCTTGCCTCGCCGTGTATTCATTGTCCTCAATGAGCCTCGCTAAACCAAAATCAGCAATCTTACACACGAGGCCGTCTCCGACGAGGATGTTGGCGGAGCGCAGGTCTCTGTGGATATAGTTCATCCTCTCTATGTACGCCATTCCTGCTGCCACCTGGGAAACAGTTATTTTTTCCCCCCATTTAGCATCACATCATTAAACACTTTCAAGGTCATCAAATCTGTGCTTAAAAAAATAATTGTTAGACTCAAAATGTTACTTTGACTTGTTCCAACATCTTAAGTTATTAGAGTCAAAATGATAAAACAAAATCTTCAGTTATTTTTTTTATCATCCAGTTTATATTAAAATACAGACAACAAACCTGCTGAACGAGTAAACAACAGTTTACTGTATACAGGTTGTACACAAGTTATCAAAGTATCAATGATTAAAAATGTGCAAATTGGTCAAACTTGAGGAGGATCAAATGAGTCCAAAGAAAAATGAAATTCAAAGTAAAAATAAAAGAATTAGGCAAGAAATGAACAGCCCACCTGAGCTGCCATGTCCACCAGATTTGGCAGTTTGAGGCCTCGTCCCTCTCCGTCTTTAAGGAAATCGAGCAAACTTCCTAAAAACGAGACAAAATCTTTGTTAGGATCCAATATTTCTAGATGTGATGTCACACATTAACTTTAACTGGCAGATCTCAAGCCAGATTTATTGAAAGTGAATAAATAAATTTCCACCTGCTGTTGATTTTCTAAACTCTTAACTGTTTTTCTGAAGTTTTTTTAACAGTTAAATACAGTTGCATACTTTTTTTAACCATTGTTAAAATTAACCATTGTTATCCACGGTTCAGCTCATTCAGGAGATGAGGTAAAAAAATTAGAATTTTTTTTTTATCAACAAATATTTTAATAACAGAAATACATTTAGATCTCTTAATTTATTTATTTATAAGGACAATGCACATTTAACAACATTTTAGCAATATAAATGCGCGGGAATGAGTTCAATAACTAGATTACATTTGTTGTACTGAACGCACACAAAAAAAACTTCATAAAAACAAAAGCAAATATTTTTTAAAAAGCCCATGACATTTCTTCAAAAACATTGTTTTCTTTAAAATGTGCTTTTACAGAGTGTTTGATGCTGGTCTTTTTAAGTTACATTTAGCTAGCATTTCGCTAGCTTCAGTTTTTAACTACCAATTTGTTACTTTTAGCCTCCACTGAGTTTTGCTAGCTTTAACATTTAGTTAGCTTTTGTTGCTAACTATTATTATTCTTTAGTTTCTAGCTACATTTTTATGGCTATTTTTAGCTTTTAACTATCCTTTTTCAAAGTTAACCTTTAGCTAGTGGTTTGATAATTTTAGCTAGAATTTTGCTATTTCAGATCTTAACTACCATTCTGTTACTTTTAGCTTTCATTTATTTTATTTTTTGCTACATTTAGTTTTTAGCTAAAGTTTTGTTGCTAACAACTATTATTTTACATTTGGTTTCTAGCAAGCTTTTCTAGCCTATGTTTAACTAGCTTTTAACTATCTTTTTCCAAAGTTAGCTTTTAGCTAGTGTTTTGTTAATTTTGGCTAGAATTTAGCAATTTTAGTTTTTAGGTACAGTTATGCTTCATTTAGCTTCTAGTTAGCCTTGGGCTACATTTAGCTTTCAGCTAGTGTTTTGTTACTTTAAGTAGTGTTTTGCTCCTTTTGGCTTTTATCTAATATTTTGTTACTAAAGGCTGTTAACTGGCAATTTGCTTATATTAGGTTTTGGCTACTATTTATCGTTTTTTATCGTTTAGCTAGTGTTATATACAACCCCAGCCTGTACCTTTGCTCATGTACTCAGTGACGATGTAAATGGGTTCTTCAGATACCACGGCGTAGAGCTGCACCAGCTTATCGTGTCGGAGCTTCTTCATTATCTGAGCTTCCTCCAAGAACGACTCAGGGGACATGGTGCCAGGTTTCAAAGTCTTTACAGCCACCTTGGTGGTACCGTTCCATGTGCCTGACAAAAAAAACAAGCAGATACAGATTCCATCAAGATCCTGTTTTTAAAATCATCTTAACTTAAATAGCAATTAAATGGTAAAAATATGTAGTAAAATGTGTTTAAAAAATTTGGTAAGTTCTGGACTTGAAGGCATTCGACCATGTGTGGTCCTGTGGGAGTCCTGTGGGGGGTACTCCGGGAGTATGGTACCAAGCCCTTTGATACGGGCTGTTAGGTCCCTGTACGACCAGTGCCAGAGTTTGGTCCACATTGCCAGTAGTAAGTCGGACTCATTTCCGGTGAGAGTTGGACTCCGCCAAGGTTGTCCTTTGTCACAGATTCTGTTCATAACTTTTATGGACAAAATTTCTAGGCGCAGCCAAGGTGTTGAGGGGATCCATTGTTGTGACCTTAGGATCGCATCTCTGCTTTTTGCAGATGACGTGGTCCTATTGGCTTCATAAGATCATGATCTCCAGCTCTCACTGGAGTGGTTTGCAGCCGAGTGTGAAGCGGCCGGGATGAGGATCAGTGCCTCCAAATCCGAGACCATGGTCTTGAGCCGGAAAAGGGT
>JARVJO010000173.1:2797817-2837185 GCA_031762555.1 Cynodonichthys magdalenae | reverse complement strand
TCTCTCCGGGTCGGGGAGGAGGTCCTTCCCCAAGTGGAGGAGTTTAAGTATCTCGGGGTCTTGTTTATGAATGAGGGAAGAATGGAGCGGGAGATCGATAGGCGGATCGGTGCTGCGTCTGAAGGATGCAGTGAAGCGAGAGCCTCGCCTTCTGGCTCAGCTCTTGATTTACTGGTCGGCCTACGTTCATACCCTCATCAATGGTCACGAGCTTTGGGTAGTGACCAAAAGAACAAGATACAAGTGACCAAAATGAGTTTCCTCCACAGGGTGTCTGGGCTCTCCCTTAGAGATCGGGTGAGAAGCTCGGTCATCCAGGAGGGACTCAGAGTAGAGCCGCTGCTCCTCCTCATCGAGAGGAGCCAGTTGAGGTGGCTCGGGCATCTGGTTAGGATGCCTCCTGGACACCTCCTGAGATGTTCCGGGCACGTCCCACTGGGAGGAGACCCAGAGGAAGACCCAGAACACACTGGAGGGACTATGTTTCTCAGCTGGCCTGGGAACGCCTTGGGATTCCCCCAGACGAGCTGGCCCAAGTGGGTGGGGAGAGGGAAGTCTGGGTCTCTCTGCTTAGGCTGCTGCCCCCGTGACCCGACCCCGGATAAGCAGAAGAAAATGGACGGATGGACAAAGTTTTGGTAAAGCAGCATTTTGTTTGAAGGTCTTGGTCAAAACTGGATGCAGTTTCTCACTGAACTCTATTACATACAGCTGTTGAGCAACTTTGCTCACAGCTGTCCAACTCTTCTCTGCCAGAAAGATACACACCCATCCAGACTTCTCCAAACTGGCCGTTGCCGAGGCGTTTAATGAGCTGCAGTGACTCCCTCGGGATCTCCCACACGTCTTTGGTTTTGACGGACAGGTCAGCGAGACGAGGCATGCCTTTGTGGCACGGCACGATCAGTCGGCAGCACAGCCCTGCAGCCCTGGCTGGAGGAAAAATATGGAAACATTTTATTATAAGGAAGAAAAGAAAAGGTTTTATTTCACGACAAAAGGTTTTTGCACACAGAAGTGCAGCACTCTCACCAGAGTAGTGCTGAACCAGCTGTTGGAGCGTCTCAAACTGGGCCCTGGTGGTGATATAGTAGCCCCCATTGTCCAGTTTGCGTATCTTGTAGTGTTTTACGTGGTCTCCCTTGATGTCATCCCAGTCCTGGATGGAAAGAGAGTAGGCCCCTGGAACAGAAGCAATACATACAGTATGTTAACAACAAAAAGTGTTAAATTTTATAAGAAAAATGAGCAGCTGGATACTTTATGGTGCAACCTTATCAAAAGTTGCTGTGTTGCATGTTTAATTAAAAATAATTTGTTTCTGTTTGCACATTGAGGTGTTTCTATATACAACCCAGATTCTGTAAAAGGAAAAAAAAATAGATGTAAACTAATATTTTATTCATAATGGAACATTGTAAACATATACTGGTCTCAGATGTTTACAGATTGTTATTGAAAGAAGAGGGGATGCTTCTCAATGGAAATGGTTCCCATGGACTTTATTTGAATTGTGTGGCTGTCATCAAATGAAAAATTGTCCACATTTTTTTCCCCTATAAATGGTACATTTCCTAACTTTTTGATATGCTTACTATGTGACACTGGGAAAACATTAATTGTATGAGATTTTCAAATGGTTGCATAGTTTACATCTACATTTTAGACAACATCCCACTTTTTTGGAATTGGGGTTGAATTTGTTGGTTTTATCAAATTTCATAAAACCTTCCTCATATCAGTGTGTTGCTGCTGTTTGCTGTGAATACCTTTGGTTGTTTCGCTCTCTCGAATGAGGAAAGTGCCTCTGGCGTTGCCACCGGAAAGCAGCTGCCTCTCTGCGTCCTTTCGACCCAATTTACCAAAATACCAGCTGCAGGGGAGGGAAAAAAATCAACTATGAAGTCTAACATTTGTTTTAAATGATTTTTCTGTAGTGTTTAAATTATTTAGTATATGCTCCCTGTTGATGGAGCTGCCGTGCCTCTCGGAATCTAGATGTGGATGAGAAAAAACTTCACTCACTCCTCGGCTTGGATTGAGTCCACTGGAGCTACGTAATTACTGGGAATGTATCCATTTCCACCTGTAGTAAGGGACCGAGCCTCCCACCAGTCTCCTTCACTGAAAAGACATTAAAAGATTAATTAATGGCAAACGTTAGAATAAACAACGAGATGGGTCAACAATGGAACATTCTGGAGTCAGGAACCAATAAAATGGTAGATCTAGCAACTGAAAGGATTCATATATATTTGCTAATTTACATAGTACTTTTGGAATCCATCACTTTTGTAATGATGTGTGTGAGCTGTGTAATGTAGAATTGATTTTAAATCTTTTGTCACCTCTAATAAAGAACAACAGGTGGCGTCTGCTTATTCTTTGTAGGGGTTACCTTTTTTTCTAAAAATTGTTCTTTTTTGTTGTGGTTCTCTGCTGTGATCTGACTTAAAGGCAGATTTAGTTCAAAGGAAATCACATCCAGACAAGGAGAACAATTTTCAATATTTTCAAGAGATAAATTTTGTCTTAATCTTTGATGCACAAATTCACTGCAGGGCAGGGTCACTAACAAAAGAGAGAAGGAGAAATCAGAACTTATAGGGAACGACAAGTCATCTTATCACTATAGCTAAATCAATAGCGATCTGTATGAATATTTTAATGATGATGTCAGAAAAGAAACATAAAAGCTTATGTGTTTGATTAAAACAGTACGCTTTTTCAGGAGACAGTACCATTAAATGGCCAAACAGCCTATTCTGTGTTGTTGCTCCCCCTGGCAGTTCAAAGGTCACCAACAGAGACTCTCAGTTACCACAATCAAACACGCTTTCAGAGAACATCAATGTGGATTTAAAGAGGCATGGAAAAAAGCTCAGCTGATGAGAGCAACAGGAGTCGCAGAATGGCTCCTGCCCCTTATTATGTCACACAAATTAAAATATGTCTTTTTAGGGTTTTTTTATGTTTAAACCTGACTCTTATTACAGTTGTATTCATGCTGCTGCATACTTTTAGCCAGTCTTTGTGCCAATAAAATTTGCACTTATAAAGAACATGAAGAACAAAACAAACGCAAAAAGAAACCACACTCCCAAAGTTTGAATTTGAAAGGAAATCAGCTATGGTTTGACTTAAGAAACCCTCAGCTGGGTGGTCCCTGAAGGTGTCAGTCAGCACTACAGCTAGGGCTAAGTGATATGGCTGAAAACGTATCAGGATATAAGATGTTTATATTAATCTTGCTTAGCTGGTCTAGCGGCTAAAGTCTTTCCTCTGCCTACATCCCACAGAATGCCGTTGGGTTCAGTGAAATTATCAACATTCTATTGGACAAATTTTCCACTGATACTGAATATGTGTTACTGAAAATTGCCAAGGCATAACATATATTCTAATTAGTTGGAGATGCCACCTCAGCCCACCTTTTCAGATGTTGAGAGTACCAGATCTGTTACTACCATGCTCTGAGGTACAGAGGCACTACAGAGGTGGGGTGTTTCAGTCTCCCCTCTCCACCTCTGTGTGTCTTCTGAATGGACCAAGGAGGTCAGAAGATGACTCAGTAATGGTACAGGGCCTCTTCTGAAAGAGACAATTGACTGTTTGCCTAGACTCACTAAAATTACAACAACTGCGGTGACACAAGACAAAAAACTTTCACTTTCTCTTTTAAAAGAGGGCAAATTAGCAAACTGACATCTAACAGGAGTGAGACATCGATTGATGTGTCCATGGCTGTAACAACACGGTGTCCCTGATTCAACTTTCAGATCTTGGTGAAAGGCCAAAAAGCAGAGGAGGAGACCTCGACCACCACCCTCCTAATGTCGTCTTGCAGATGTTTGCAAACTTACGTGCTGTTAAGGATCTGGAACCGCTCCCCCTTCCTGAAACTGAGGTCATCCTCCGTTCTGGCCTCATAGTCGTACAGAGCCACGAACAGAGTCACCCCTGCAGGAACGAAACATGATACATGAGCTGCTTTTAATCTACAGTTCTACAGAGCTGTGTGGTTTTTTTCTAATCTCCATCTTTAATGTTTGGAGTTTCAGTCACAGAAGGCAGCTTTCATTCATAACGAACTGAGTCTGTGAAAGAAAACATGAATGAAAATTTTAGATGCTAACCAATATTATCCTGAAGCTTTAAACTAGGAGTGAATATTTTGTCAAGTCAGTTATCTGCAGAAATTAATAATGTTAGAACGTCTCAGACGGGAACTGATGAAGAAAATCTGCTATTTAATGTTTATTCTATATATCAGCCTGGGTTGGTTTAAAAATTGTTAGCAAACTTTGGTTGTTGAGCTCTAGCAGAAGGAAACCAATCCTCTCTTTTTAAATTTACATGATAAAAATGGCTCAAGAGTCCCTGTTTTTAAAATAAGCCTGAAACTATAAAATGAATTCATTTTCTGATTGGATCTAAATCCCACAAAAGCTACATTTCTGCAGTTATGTCGACCAAAACTGCACTCTGACTCTGCTTAACGTCTATCCCAGTTTAACTCAGTTCTATTTATCGTTTACCATCTTAGACATTTATGTTGCTTCAAGCTGCCCTCCTGGACTGATTTCTTATTCATGCAAGTCAATGATGGTGACTGGACAGACGTGGACTTGCTGGGACACACCTTCCGAAATATTCAAACTGACATTAAAGCAAAAGATGCAGTTAATTTATTAGTCAACCATTGTATGTAAGTTTTAATTTTTAAGCAGGACCTCATGAAGACAGTTTTTTTTCCATACTGGAGGCGGTTTTACATTCTTTCAGCAACATGTTTGGTCCTTCTGCTCGTCAGATGTGCCTCAGAGCCCCGGCTATAATTTAGGTCAGTCTGGTTCCCATTAACGAGAACGCTGTGGACTTACGTCCTTAGCAGAAAGATCTATTTTTTCAGGGTTAAACATTTCTGAAGCAAAAAAAAAAAAAATTAACAAACCTTTTTCTAAAGCTAGATGTGTGAAACAAATAAAAATAGATTGCAATGATTTATTAATCTCACTTTGAAGCATCTCTTCTTTTGACAAGCCTGTAAAGAACAAGAAACTGAGGACAACATTGTCCTGGTCTTGACTGGTGTGGTCCTGGGTCTTTAATGGATTTTTATTTCTTTATGCTCTTCTCAGGGACGGCTGGTATAAGAGGGCTAGTTAGACTAAGCCCTGGTGTTTACAATAAAAAGGCTAAAATACCTCATGAACACAAAAAGCACCCTATATCACCAGCCATCACTGCTCGTCCTTCATATTCCTCACAACATTTTTTGAGAGTCACAATAAACTCGTTAACTTGAAGCAGAGATGAATTCAAACTCACCTGTTCCTCCCCTAGATCGAAGGGTCCCGGACTGCGAGGACGTGTGGACCCCTCCGAACACGGTTACTCCCTGCGTGGCCGCTCCGTGGAAGTTGTTGTAGTTGGGGATGGTGGTGACGCTGAAGCTGGGGTAGTGCTGCGGCGTGGGGTCCGACCCATAGCGGTAGCCCGAGTTGTGCGAAAGGCTGGTCTCCCGGTCATCAGTGAGTTTTGCTGCTTCTTTATCCTTGCATTGGACACAGCCCATCCTCTATTGTCTGTCAGCGAAGAGAGGAAGAAGATGGAATTAACACGGTTTAAAATAATAGCTCCAAAGCTGGCTCCGCTAGGGGAAATTATGATTTAATGTTCCATTATTTCACAATTTCCTCAGACTTTCAAAAAGCCTTCAGAAAAATCTTTCAATTAAGCTGAAATTAAAACACAATGCGTACGCTCTGTTACTACAGAGGAACAAAATGAGACAGAGCTCTCTGTGCTTGGATGATCCTTGTACACAGAACTGCAGATGTGGAATATTTTATAATGAAATAATCCATCCAAATAATCCATTTTAACCACATTCCCACTGTTTTGCAGGACTTGACTTGTGAAGAGTGTGTTTAATTCATAAAAAGCCACAAACATCAATAGTTTCAGAGTTAAATCAAAGAGTTTAGCATTCCTAGAAGGAATACTTATTGCTCACTACCTTTCATTCCAGTTTATAATCATGCTCAATCAGTTAGCTCTTTATGTGTTGGGGATAACTCTCAGCTACTACCAAATGAAAATTTAAAAAGGATTGAAACTATAAAACGGATTGAGTTATAGCCATTTATGTATTGGGTAATGTCAATAACCTTTAGCAACTGGTTTGAATCGGAATGACTCCAAAAGTTATTTAGTTGAAGATACACATCTAAACAAGACTTTTAGAGTTTCATTAAAATTTGCTCTATGGTTTGGTCAGTCATGGTGAAGAAAGTGTTGAGTTAAAAAGGCAAAACTCTTGATTTACTGATCTGTCTACATCCCAACCCTCATCTATGGTCATGAGGCGTGGATCATGACCAAAAGAATGAGATCCTGGATACAAGCAGCTGAATTGAGCTTCCTTTGCAGATGGGCTCAGGTGGGGCTTGGAGTAGAGCTGTTGCTCCTTCGAATCACAGAAGTCAATTGAGATGGTTTGGGTTTTGGGACCTGAATTATGAATCATCTCTGGTCTGGAAACACATCAGGGTCCCCCAGGATGAAGTGTGTCACTGGGTAGAGGTATGTCTGAGTTTCTCTCTTGGATCTGTTGCCTCTACAACCTGATTATCAATAAGCAGTAGAAGATGTATGTTCATGATATATTTTGTTAACAGCTAGAGTTAACTTGAAATAGTTGTTGGCAAAGTTTGAAGCAAAGATCTTGTGCAGCTCAGTTTACCACCACAAAAAATTTTAGGTCAATATTTGTAAAATTGACCTAGCTTTGAACAAGTTTTGTTATAAATCGCATTTGATTGAAACCCGAAATTAGGTGCAAGAAACCGATCCAGTTCACAGACAAGTATTTATTTGCAGACACATAAAGTTTATCACATCACATCACTGTGGATCATTTGACCCAGAGCCTCCCTCTGTTCTGGAGTCTCAGTAAACGGTCGCAGGCTTCGTGTTTTTTAACATGGTTTTACAAAACCCGTTCACACCTCCTGGATGTGGACCTTCCTACGTCAGCATTGAAGTTATGTTTTGTTTAGGCAAAGACTCATTGATTTTCCACCTGTTTAAAGTAAACAATTACAATATATCACAAAGTATAAAATGGAGGTGTGTATCTGAAATTCCGTTAATCACAAAATATCCTTTAGTTTAATCCAATTCAGTCATAGATGCACCCCCAGTGATTCTTCCCTGCAAATCTGCCAGTGGTTCATGTGATATTTTCAGCAAAAACACTATTGCCTGCCAAAAAACAGGCAAGTGATAAAAACATATAAAGACCCCAAAGCATTCTCTGGTGCTACTTTTCATCTCACAAGGAGGACCGATGGAGCATGTGGCCTCCGTGAACCAGTTAATCTAATAAGAGGGGCAAATCTTCGTCAATTAAAAGGAGCCTTGCCATCTTTATAGATGCTGTTAAATTAATGAACATCCAGGCTGAAGGAGCCCACCTTTTAAGGCCAGGAAGCTGGGCCTGAAGGTGGTGAAACATGGCTGGAATGAGGTAGATGACAGCAGGGTTGTCTTTCATCAGCTGACTTCAGAGACAGAAAATTGGAAACATACGTGTTTACAGAGTCTGCGGGTGGAGAGGGGTGGTACTCAGAATAAAATGCCAGACTGCAAAAAACAAGGAAAGGTGTCAAACCGCTTCTCGCCCAAAGTAAAGATTCTGTTATCCAAAATGTCATGGGTTGTTTACTTACAGGGCAGATTGTAGGGAGAAAAGTGATGACATAAAATCTATTTTGCCAATAAAACCAACAGATGTGAAAAAATAAATAATCTGAAAATCGTTTGGTCACAGTTTAGTCTCCCCACCCCACTCCATTGGAATTGCCATGTGTCCTGAAATGATCTGATTTTAAAATTGTGTTTTAAAGAACTAAAGTTTTTGGTCTGTTTTATATTTACTACTAAATACCTACAGAGACAATAAAAGAAAAACAGATGTGTAGGTTATTATAAGCAAACACTTACTGGTTATGTTGCTTTTCTTTTTGCCTGCTGCTGAAGGTAAAAGCAGAGCCATAAAGTCTGTGTTCGTTTGTACCGTTAGCAAAATGTCTCATGAATCACAGAACAAATTTGAATTAAACTCTCAGAAAGTAATGATTGTGTTGGCATCGTCAACTGATTCACTTTTGGAGTCAACCCAATTCATGACCGCCGCCACATAAGAACAATCCTAAGAAACACAAAGACGGCTGCAACTCAAACATTTTACAGAAATTTAGCTAGAATTAGGTGCGGTAAGACTGATACCCAACTTATTCACTGCTAACTGATCCTTTGAGTTCAAAACTTTACCAATAATTTTTGGAATCAACTGTTGGGCTTTAAGGAAACTTTTAAGTGATTAGGTTTTTGGGGACAACACAGTTCAAGATGGCTGCCACAGCTGATAGAAAAAGGCTGGTTTATACTTCAAGTCGCACGTTTTGGCCCCCCAGCTGAGTGACAAAATAAGTAACTTCTGTCTGTTATCCTCCGCCACATCTTTAGCCAGTTTATACTCGATCAGAAAAATACGTCCGATATGACATAATCACAGATCCACTGCTTCATGTTGTATTGAAGTATAAACCAAGCTTAAACCCACACAAAAATGCAAATACTGAACTAAAATTTACAGTGGAAGTAGCTGACAATCATTCACAACAATTAAGTGCTAACAGATCATCGAAGATATTGCAAATGAGAATGTCAATTTTGAGGTCTGATCAAAACAGCTGCAAGTCCACAATTTCTTCACATCTTAGTCTACAGGTCTGCAATGAAAGGTGGGGCTGATATGCATTCCTTCTGATTGTCAATATTTGAGAAAAAAAATACTATAATTAAACCAAAAAATTTAAAACAAATGCTGTAACTTGGCTGTGATTTTTTTCATGAGTAAAGAAAATGGTTGAGTCGCTTTAACATTTATTGTAGTTCTTAGAAAAATATGGCTCATACGGATGTTAGACATGGCAACAGATGTGGTCTGTATCACCGCAGTTGTTAAGATAATTGACATTCATGTCACCAGTTAAGTCAGGACGCTCTGACAAAATCTGGTGAAACCCAGCTTTTTTTTCTCTTAGACCAGTTTACTGAAATCTACTTCAGGCATCATCACTGCTGACACATCCGGATAGAATGAAAAATAAAATAAAAACAGACGCAATAAACTGTTTTTCTTCCTGAGCACTAAGATAAGAATCTTACTGGGATGGAGACATAAAGTTACAAGAAAATATGCCCATTTTCACTTCCCTTAATTGGTACTTAAGACATGCTGGAACTGTGTAACTGCAAATAAACTGCAACCTTTGCACGATACTCCAATATTGTTCACAAATTGTTTTTTTGCAAACACATTTAGTTCTAAATGCAAAATGTATGTAATTTTAACATATTAACATATTAGTATTATTGTTGAAATGATGTTACTAATAAATAAGTAAAGCCACAGAGAGCTAGTTAATCGACATTTGATGAGCAGTTTGAAGCTTTAGTTTCTTCTTTTTTTCACCTTCTCTTATCAAAAGGACGGACTAAAATCAAGTGCAGCTGCCTTCAAACTGAAGAGTAAATTTATTTTCCCAACAAAAACAAAATCCCACTCTTTGTTTTCTTCATTCAGGACAGTATTCTCTCCACTCTGCTTAACTAACAAGAGTGGGGAGCCACTGCAGAGAGAAAGCAATCATTGTGATTCATGGCTGCCAATAAAAGCCCATAAAATACCCAGAAGCAGAAACAAGCCATAGAAGCAGTCTACGACCGTCCGACCGAGGCTGAGATCATGGAGGGAAATACAAGGAGAGCTGCATCTTCTTCAGTAATCCTCCACATATTAAATAATCTTCCTTTACATTTATGTTTACATCTTCAATCTCCTGGCATTTTCAGAATCCCCTGTCTACAGCGCAGCACACAGAAGTGAGCGGAAAATCCTTTGCAACACATCTGGTCTACAATTTCCCGATGCACAAGCCATCTATAAGTGTTTTGATCAAGAATTTGCAGCCCAAATAGCAGCTGATAAAAAGAAAAAATATAATATTGTGACTTTTATAGCTATCAAAAAGTGGGGGATAGGGTTTTGCCCATATCTGTGTGGGTGTGTTTGTTACTAAAATATCTTATGAAATATTGGATAAATCTTAATGAACCATAAAAGAAAGTACTTTTTAGATACACTGCTTCTGGGATCAACTCAACTCAAAATGGCTGCCAAAACTAACTACCAGGATCTATCTATAATTCAGTGCATTTTTTAAAATTCTCTCTTTTTTAGATATTGTGTTACAATTGCATGCGTCTGGAGCTGAAAGTCATCCACAACACAAACTTCAAGTACTCTAAACTGCATAACAACAATATCTCACAAACCACAGGATGAATCATCACACGGCCCAACAAACCAAGAAAAGTTTCTAACATATCAGTGTGTTTGAAGTTAGAAATGTGTAAGAATAAAAAATATGAACTGAAGCAACAGGAATAAAAAGGGTTAAAGTCTGTGTTCTGGCATCTCTGCACAGATTGAAATAGCTCTGCCTTCACTCCTGGAGGGATCAGAGTAAATGAGGTGAAATCTTGTGTCACCATTGTGCCTGTAAGGATTTTAAAAAATCTTTCCAATCGGAGTAAAAAAACCAAGGACTTTTGTCGCTTCAGCATCCTGTATAAAAAATATTTCTGCTACGTGATTCCTGAGTTTTGTACTATTTATTTTAGTGCCAGTTCTCATTTAGATGGCAAAAATGCAATAATATTTTTGAACACATTTGTGTTCATTTGTCTGCCGTATTAGCAAAACATTTTGTGAACTACTCAGTTTTTTTAAACTTTTGAAAATAAATTAATTAATGTACATCAATAACTTTAGCTGTAACCCAAAAATAATCACAGCAGCCAATTTGCTGATTTTGAGCTACGTTTTGGTGAGAGTTATCCCAGACTTTTACTCTGAAGACTAACTGCATGAGTTTTGTCTTTTAAACTTAGCTTAGAGTCATTCTCAACACAAACTAAGTGCTAACACATTTCATGTGATAACTTCATTTAGAAGAATTGATCAAAATGGTTAGAATTTAGTCTTTACTTATAAGTTAGTTAGTTTGAAACCAAGGCGTAAAAGGCGGGGGGCAACAAGCATTTCTTTTAGGAATACAAGGCCTTTAATTTAAACATGCAGTCCTCCATATTTGGGCAATGGGCAAGTTTCAAGACATAAACAAAATGATCAGATTAATCAAGGTAATTCAACACCAGTTTTACAGTGTCAGACACATTTTTCAAAAGACTAAGATCTAAGGTGCAAATATTCTGTATAGTACATATAATGTACGTATGAGTCAACACTGTAGATTATATTAACAAGCCAAGTCAAACCCCTGTGGCATCATGATGTTAGCTCTCCACGGCAGAGATGTACACAGACACCAGATCCTGACCTTCGACGCAACTTTCCCCTCAAAAGAGCCGCCGTAGCCTCAGGACTTGTTCTTCTCCTTAATGTATCGCGTGATCACCTCAGCCTCTGTGAGAATAATCACTGTGCTATTTTCAGAGTCAAACAAACAGCTTGCCATATAAGAAAGACCCAGAGGGGCATCATGAAGAGAAACAACCTATAGAACGGGACTGTTGCTGCAAAATGTATCCAAAGAGTTGGCGGGAAAAAGACAGATGATGGAAGACTGGTAGGATTTGACTTTGACTCAAAGACACAAGTGGTTGTAAAATCAAAACCCCTAAATATGATATGATGGGATATTTGTTAGCACAATGTCCGAACTCAATGAAAAATAACATACAATTATAAAACTAGAAATTTGTAAAAGGTTGTATATCTCCCAGCACCTTTTCTGCCAAAGTTTACTAAAATCAAGTTGAGAAATAATAAAGTTGAAGTAGTTTAATCCTCAAAAATAACACCAGGTTGAAACTTACGTGATATTACGAGAAGGCATGATCGGAATATGTGTTGCAAAAATATCTGCCACAACCACATCAAATTGTAGTTCAAAGAGTGATTAGCTGTGGCGACCGTTTTGTATTGTATTGACTCCTAAAGTTAATCTGATGTAGATGTACATCCAGTGAATTTGCTCATCCAAATTGATCCAGTGGTCATGAGGTATTTTGCTAACTATAAAAAAAACTAAAAAAAAAAAAAAACAGACGATGGAAAAACAATTACCTTTTTACTTTCAGTAGTGAGCAATAAACAATGACAGAATAATTAAATGCTTAGCAAGCACAAACGTTAATAGTCCATGTCAATACTGCTGGAAGCCATAACAGCAGATTGGCTGATTTACACAAAAGCTTTTATCGATACAGTAAACTGAAGAAACAAAAACTTCAAGATAATGATGATGTTCTGACACATCTGTAGTTTTAAATGATTTATTGCTTGCCTTTTTGAAAATTCTTGGTTTTCCTCTATGAGTAACTGTAACCTTGTCTGGTAATACTTCAATATAAAATAAAGCTTTTTCACAAAAACACATCAAGTCAGGATTTTACATGGCTTTCGTTCACCTCAAAATAATTTCTGAATGGAAGAAGGCAGTGGTACACCAAGATGCACCTTTGTGCAAGAAGTAGTAACAGAGCCAAAACAGTCAAAACGTAACAAGGTTTTGCAGATTAATAATGTTATAAAAATCATCGGATACGGTCTGTGTGACCACCCAGAATTAAACAAAAACAAACAGGTCAATTACAGAAGAAAGATTGATAATGATGCAAAGCGATATTGAAATTAATGAAAGAAATTAGTTCCCCACAAAGAGATTTGCTAAACTGAGTTATTTGTGAGGTTTTGAAAATGAAGACGTCCATCACACATTCTTCTGATATTCACTGAGTTCTTCTTCACCCATCTTCTGGTTCTGCAGGAAAAATTGCATCTCTAAGGGACGTGGTCGACTCCATCTGTGATTTCTAAACAGCCAGAGGGAGTATGATGGACTGGTCTAGCTAAAAGCTAAAATTAGCTCGTCAGTGGCTAAAAAAAAAGAATAAACGCTGAAGTAAATTTTAGAAGATAATAGCCTAGTACATAAGACAGCTCAGTCCGGGACTGATGCGTGTTCTGTCTTCCTCCGAGCATTCAGAAAAAACACGAATGTGGAAAGTCAAGTAAAGTAAGCCCGCTTTTGATCCTCTGAGCCCCCAAGCAAGGTAGTATCAGAGCCGGGTCCAAGCCGAGCTGACTGACTTGTGAAAAAGCAAACCACGGTTCCGCAGCTCAGAAAATGATAATGAGCTGGTGACATCAATGAGCGACCGCAGGATTAATCAACAAACAGATTTATTACTGAGAGAATATTAAAGATGACGCAAAACAACAATTTCGCGTAACTGTCTTATGAAAGAGGCTAATGTTTTTGAAGAAACTAAAGTGATCTCAATGTGTGGAGAAGATTTTTGTAAATTAAGTTAATAAGTTAGCATTAGCCTAAAAGCATAATTGTCAAGTCATATTTGGGCAAAAATGACTTAGACAATTATGCTATTATGTTAATGAAATACTAAATGCTAGAGTTGGGTGGTATTGATCTTTTTATACAGACATATTATCTTAAGATAAGACCACAATATAAGGTATTACCAAAGCAGGGTGTGGGGGACGGTCTGTGGTGTTTCCTCACAATCTTGCCGTCTCTCCATCATTGCCGAACTTCATTCAACTTTCGCATCTTTTTATATTCTTTTTCCTGTAGATGTTTTGGCACTTGTCAAAAAACTTTGGGCCTCTGGCAGGAAGGACGTCAGGGGTTTATGTTTTTTCGGCTAGAGAGAAGGATGAAACTGACAGCAGATTGAGCTGTTTTTATCCAGGAAACTACTGTGTCTCCTTCTGCCTACCGCTTCAACGTGCATCAAGGAGGACGGTCATTTTCAGAAAAAAAAGTGGTGTATTCTATTTGACATAACTCTTAAAATAATTTTTATTTGGCCTATCAGCACAATTTAAAAACTGGTGCGTAGTTTGAGGTCTCTACTTTAGGCAAAAATTGAACCAGAGTATCAGAGAAGGCATCTCTTTCTGGCCAGAGCAAATTAAATAGGTCATGTGACTAGGCTCCAGAGGGTTACTGTCAGAATTTTTACTATATTACCATATGTCATCATATTTCAGTTCCGAGGTATACCACAATACCATTGTACCGCCCAGTTCTACTAAATACCATAGTACAATATGCTTAATTGAAACAGAAGTTATGATATATCAGTAGAACGGAGTATGCAGAAGTACTTTGAGTCCAAAAACTATACAGAAGAAACTGTAAAGAGAGCAACAGTGTGAATGCTGACTCAGCATTCACACAAAAACATCCAATAGGCTGAGATTAGATAATGTTTTAATTTAAAATGATCAATGCATTTCTTTATGTTACTGTATATGCACTAAACTAATCAAATTACCACAAAAGGAACAACTTACTTAAAATCCCTGATGCTAAAATAAAACCACAAAAAATGCTGACTCTGACGTTTTAAATTTGACTGAACTTCACTGTGCTTCTCTGGTCATTTCAACTGGAATGTCTTCATTATTTAACAGCACTTAACTTACAAATCCCACATGAGTAGGACCACTTTGCAATTCAAACAGTCCTTTCACAAGACTGGCCCTGTTTAGTTAAAAGTGTGGGGTTACTTTACACTCAGATCATTGATCACGGTTCCCACTCCCCTCCCACTGACACTGCAAATACATTGACCTTATTCAAGCCCCGAAACCACACTTTTTGTTGGGTCGACAAAGACGAACGCAGAGGAGCATCGTTCGCAGTCGAGCATCATTTGAATGCACGTCAAACACTCGGTTCTGTTTACTGGACTGGGTACAAAACGAACAACCTCCTCCTTATGGCTGCCATTCTCTGAATAGTTACAACATTTGCTTGTGTCAGACAACCGAGTTCATTCAGTGGATCAACAACAAGACAATGGCCGCATTTTACGTGGTTACAAGATTAGGAGCACAATGCAAAGCAGTGTTAAAGCTTCCAAGGCATTCTTGATGCACTGAATGAACAGAGGCAGTTCTGAAAGCCACAGCTGAGCTTCATACAGTATGTGGTCTGAACCTCACTGTATTGTAGTGTCACAGTGCTCTGAGCTGAGAGTGTTGAGTCATGTTGTTAAATCACTGAGCCAATTGTAAAGCAGTCAGACAGGTTTGTGCCTATAGATGAACACTCTCCAAACAGAAATTAAAAAATGGAGACAGAAACTGAATTTGCATGAATTAGACATTTAAATTAAAGACCTAATATTACTTGGAGGAATATTCATCAGGTGAGAAATGACGGCGTCGTAGCTATCAAATATCAAAAATAATGTAATTTGCAATGTTGTGTCACAAGGTGTCGTGGTCATTTGTAGTGAGTGACTCTCAGCTACTGCAACACCAAATTTTAGCACGAAATTTGTAAAACTGACTGAATTATTGCCATGTTTTGTGGTTTCTAAGGTCATTTGGCTCTGGTGGCCATCTTAAAATAGGTTGTCTTCAAAAATGTATCAGTATAAATGTATACATATAACTTTAAATTATTAATGGCAAAGTTTTAAGCTAAGATCTTGTGCAATCTGATATGTGTTAGGGTTTAGCCTCAGCTAACCAAATTTTAGGTGTATATATTTAGAATTGAATAAGTTTTTCCCAAAAATAATAAATAAAACACTTTACTGGAAACCAATGTACTTTATTGTTGAATGTATAAAAGTCAGTATATTCTGATATTAGTGTAAAAGGGAGACTTGGTGTTGGTTTCTGATACTTTGACAACACTATTATCATCACACAAAATATAAGAACTGCTCTTTACAGAGATGTTAGACAGGAACCAGAATATTAACAATTGATGATAAACTCTTTCAACTATTAGGGTCATTTATGGATTCAAAGCACAATTTGTAAACCACAACAACCATTTTATGTTTTTATTCTTCAAACAGAACCAAACTGCAACAAATAGTTTGAATTATTAAAGCGACCCCTTGTAAGACCAGTCAAAAATAATTAAAAAATAAACTTTGAAATAACCTCTACTTGCTTTTTTTTCCTCATATCAACGTTTTTTTTGTGTCTCTAAATAAAACATGTGTAAGCAAAATTTGTGAACAGCTACAAAATGTTTACCTACAAAAAGAGCCAAAGTGTCTAAAAATAAGCCGACTACATCCACGAAGGTTGTTTGAGTTCGAGATGTCAGACAATTATTTGTGATGGTACGTGTTTATGCTCAGTTTTGTAAAGTACGCTGATAAAAGTGGTTTGTTTACACTGAGCGCATACCTACCTTTGAGAATTGCATGTCCAGATTTCTGGAGAACTACTGCAGTAAACTCTTTTAAACGACATCATTTGATACATACATCAGTATATATTTTCTGTTTGATTTCATAGTTAACATATGGATGATCTTTGCTTTGAAGACGCAAGACAAAAAAAATGTTGAATATTATGGCTTTTCCCCTTCAGGTTTAGCACGTGCCTAATATGGCTGCTTATTTGTGGTCAGAGAAGGGACCAGGGCAACACTGCTTTCATTTAAATGTGGCAACATCATACAAAACGGCTGTGCAGTCATTCATACCAAAACTAGTGCCTAACTTACTGCACATGATGGGAAACACCAAGCACCCACCCCACCCCACCCCCCTCCCCCACCCCTCTGTGTTGGTCTCTACAAGATGGATGGCTGCACGTCCAGACACAACAGATAACTCCATCAGAGCAGCTTTAATTGGACATTTAAACACATGTCAATGCAATTAGTTTTAAGAAATATGATAATTAATTTGCGGGCGAATCAACGTGAGGCTGTCTGCAGCTTGGCTCTGTGCACGGCCTTGTAGTTCTGCTCTGCAGCCCATCCATCCCTGCTGCAGCTGCAACACAAGCAGAGCCTCCTCTTCAGAATCGCAGGACTGCAAAACATCACCCACAACCCCCCCACCCCCTCGCTCTTTCTCTCATTCCTTTCCACAAAGTTACCCGTTATGTGACAAATCTACACCAACACCAAGCCTGGGTGACCTGATCGCAGCGGTTCAAAATGTGTTATATAGTCAATCTCCTCAGTTTTCCCTCCCGAGATGAATTCAGCCCACAGAGGACTGCTAAAATAGGTGACAAGCAAGCAAGGCGGGTGCACCAGTTGGAAAATAAAGAGAAGAAAATAAATCACGCTTACCGCAGAAAATCAAATTAATCCATCGGAGTTTTCAAGCAGAACTTTTGAGTATTTGTCGGTGTTATTTTATGTTCCTCCCCTCTCCTCTCTGTGTGTTTTCTTTTCTTCACACAGAGGCAAAAAAAGCGGAGGGAGACTCGTCCCTGCCGAAACCGGAGCGCCTGTCGCCGCCGTGTGTACGCTACGGATGATGACGACGACGACGGTGAATCCGTATGAAACACAACTTCCGGTGACGCTTTCAAAATAAAACAAATGAACTTATCGAACCAGTGCCACATCTACTTGGATTAATGTGGACTTTCAATGGTTCAGATACAATCAATAGTAAATTAGTTTTGTTGAGAAATATTCCAAATAAATTACATTTTAAAAGAAATCTCTTGAGTTAGATAACGCCGTTTTATACTTCCGGTTGTGTCTAGTTGTTTTTGACGCAGTTGTTATTGCGTACAGCTGATGCGGCCCACGCCGACATCGAGTTTTGATTGACAGCGCTCTCCTCCAATGAGAGTTCAGAATGTGGGCACCGTTATAGAACGGCCTCTTCATCTCTTCATCTTTCACGTTGGTAAAAAACAAGGCATTGTAGGCTAAATGTTTTAAGGATTTAACCCTCTCACTCATTTGTAACGCTTTGTATTTTAACACAAGAGACACAGAGGCACAAACGCAAGACATGTAAAAATCTGCTTTGGGTTTTATTTAATTTAAGCAATATTCAACAATTTCTCTTGAAGATTTGTGGGTTTGTTCTTTTCACTAAGGGAGTAGACTACAGCAGATAATAAATAATAATAATAATAATAATAGATTTACTGTGGGATAGCAGGGTAAATACCCTTCTATATTTATATCCTTTGGTAATAAATAAGATTAGTTCAGGGTTCAAAATGAAAACATCAAATACTTTATTTTTGACACTTTTTTTAACACTGTCTATGTATACTCAGGTTAATCTGATACAGAAATTCAAAACCAAATTGCCAAACCCTAAAAACAGATCAACCACTAAATAGCTAATAACAAACCAACCATAACAGCACTTATGTTCAAATGAATTACTATGGTGGTGCAATATAAAGTCATAAAACTGCCAAACCAAGACGTTTTAATAGTTACAAAGAATATTAATCAACAATCAACACAGTTTTGTCTTTGAAAAAAAAAAACAATAGTAAGAAATAAAACAAGTGTTATATTTATTTAAAGTTTTACATAAAACTTTGTTTAAAAACACAGGATTCATCATATAATGTTTTATTTTCTTGGGGTTTTATCTTGTACTCTAAAAGTTTTTGATGCCATTAAAAGACATGTCTTATCCTTTGTTTTGACTTAAAAACCCTTCATACCTCACTGTCTTTGTCCTCAGGTTTCCATATTCATCACATCTCCTCATATTAATTGGAGCTTTGCATGTAATCAGAATATCACAACAATGAACGTGGCCTAGTTAGCATGATGAGGCAGGCAGGGGGTGGTGGGGGGAGAAGTCACCCTAATCCTTAACCTCAATCTGCTGTGTGTGTGTATGTTGCTGTGCCATCTCCAGTTTCCCGTCCCCCCTGCATCTCCACAACCAGAGGTCACGGTCAACGAAGTCCTCACCAGCCGACATGCAGCCTCCTCCTCGCAGCCATTTTGGACTGGTTACCATGGAGATGTGGGTCATGCAGTGATGGCAGAGAGAGAGCGAGGCAGGCAGTGTGATGCTGGTAGTGGAGATGGAGCACTGCAGGCTGGCGGAGCAGACAGCCGAAGCAGCACAGAACCATAAAGTCCCATTATATCTGGGTCACTGGGATGCTGCAGCTGCAACAAGCAGACAAGACATTATTATGCAAGAAGAGAGAGGAGGAAAGTTATGGGTGCGGGGGCTTATAGTTACAGGACGAGGTCTGTTTACTCAGAGGGGCATATGTCAGGAGGGTGTCCTGGTGATTAAACACGAGACAAGCTGAGCAGTGCTTAGTCAACCCAGCCGTCTATAAATATGAGGCTGTTGTGATATTTTGGAATTAGGAGGTTAAAAAACACTGAAGTCTGAATTTAATTGGCCAAATCCTTAGATATTGTTAATGCTCACAATCTTTATCTCACAAGCCCAAATATTCCAATATGGAGATTAAAGGCATTGCTGAATTTAAAAAAAAAAATTTATTTACATTTTTTAATTTTACTCATTACAGCTGTGGAAAAAAACAGTAGTTTAGAAAAAAATAGGATAAAAAATGCCACAAAATTATACAAAGACAGAAATAAATCTGAAAATCCAGCATTTTAGAAACTAAAACAGAAAAACAGATGGCAAAACTGACTACACAAATCACTGAAAGCTAAACAAAACAGCATTCGAAAACAAATTTGATAGGAAAGTTATAGTAAATGCAAAAATTAAAGAAACAAAAATCACAAAGACAAGATTTAAAAGCACATAGGGTAAGACCTCACAATTGTACTCATACCAAGATAAATATACCACAAAAATCAGGGCAAAAATGTTTCAGTGCTTCAAAATGTTAAAAAAAACAACAACAAAAAAAAAAAAACACAAAACAAGACAACAGAAATGATATGAAACAACGTTATTTTGGTTTATTGATTTACTTTATATGATATTTGTGTATTTTAGCCTGTGTTTTGTGAGATGTTATGTTTATGTTATTTCTTTGTGCTTTTTGGTTTCATCATCTTGTCACAGTTTGGTCCTTCAGAACAACAATGGCACATTAATTTCTCGCCCACTGCTTATCAGATGAATCAAGGGTGTAAAGATTTTTCTGTAAGAAACATGACCATTTTTTTGTTGCTCTCAAACATGGATGTAAGAAAGTTGCAGGCCATGTTGTTGTGTCTCTCCTATTGTCCGTCCCCCGTCCCCCTTCTCTCCATCCTGCTCCGTGACCTCCCCTACTCTTGGATTCCAGACTTCTGATTGGCGGAGACGCCATGGCCCTGACGTCACTGCTCCTGTGCCCATTCATCAGCGGACTTGGGCGTTGTACTCCGCATCTCATTTGCGGCGGGGGCCAATTTCTGCTCGAAAGAAGGGGGAAAAATATATAGATCTCGAAAGATTTTTACGTTTCCTCTTTTTTTGCTCTTTTTTTCACGAGTTTCCGCAGCCGGTTGATTTAGCCTCGGTTTTTGGGGTAATTGCGTCGGGCAGGGAGGCATCGGCGTGCCTTGAATATTTGGGGAGGAAGCCTGCGGTCTTTGTTCATTCATTTGATCGGTTGGGTTCCTTTGTTGGAACAAAAAGCATGGGAGCGCAAACCTCCAAAGCCGCTGGAAAAGAGGAAACTGCGGTGGAAAAGCCAGCAGAAGGTGCGGCTGTTGCGTCCAAGACGAACGGACAGGTAAGGCGAGCTTTAATTATTTAGGTCCTAATTGCTTCACGCGGATTTTTTTTTGTCGTCTCAATTTGGCAATGTGTTGCGTCAATGGCGTGCTCCATGTTGCCCGTAGGCGCATCCAGACGCTCACCGGCGTTTAGGAAAAATGGCCACATGTGTTCATTTTCTCCGCCAGATGCAGTTTGAAACATGCTATTTTAAATCAAAACACATTTGATCCATTGTAAATCTTAAAATCTTGCCTCATGCTTTGGTTGCACAAGTTTATGAGTGAATGCGCTTTTATATTCAAAACTTAATTTTTCGAGAATTAAAGAATGCGTCTTTATGTATAAATATATTTATTTTTGTCAAATTGTGGAAATATGTGCTGCACGGCTTTGTAATCGCCTTCACCGTGGCATCATCATCATGGCCATTTTAAAAAACGGTACCACGCCTTTGTTGCCAGCTTCAAGAGAAAAAAACGTGATTTTTTCCTCTTGCACAAACACGACTCAAAATTAGTAACTTAATAAAACGCATTAAGTAGAACTAGGAAAATGATCAGAATTCGAAATGAAAATTGATTAACTTGGGTTTGAAAAAAAAAAAAAAGGAAAAAAATTGTTTCCACCGTCTTTAAACTGTACGCCCCCTGGTGGATGCCGAATGTACTGCAGTTTAGTTTGCTGCTAAAAATCAGAGCTCTGTCGTCATTCTCCTAGTAACAGATGTTTCTGCAGGCTTTTGTCTATTTTTTTCATTGGTTGCTACTAGTCTCAGTGTGAATTTATTTAGGTATTCTTGTGCTCCAGATTTTACAGTGTGTATTTTTGGACACATGCTCACACAAATCCTAGTGTTTCAGCTTGGTGGCATGTCGACAATATCTTTGTCTTAAACGATACAATAATGTATTTAGAAATAATATTTGTACTGCTCTTTTTTTTTTCCAGGAGAATGGCCACGCCAAGACCAATGGAGATGCTTCTCCAGCTGCAGAGGAAGCCAACAAGGCTGACGTGCAGGCCAATGGAAGCACTCCCACTGAGGAGGTGCCCAAAGGCGAGGGTGAGAAAGTAGACGGCGCAGAAGCCAGCGGAGAGAAGGAGTCGTCCGCCACGAACGGAGAAACTTCTGCCAAGGCTAATGAAGACACCCCATCCACCAGTGAGGAGGGCAAACAGAAGAAGAAGCGCTTTTCTTTCAAGAAGCCCTCTTTTAAGCTCAGTGGCTTCTCTTTTAAGAAAACCAAGAAGGAGTCAGAGGAAGCGGCAGAGGAAGGAGCAGCGGCAGCAGCAGCAGCTTCAGAACCAGCCGAGGGAGAGAAGCCTGCCTCCGAGGCTACAGAGGAGGCCAAACCAGCTGAGGGCAGCAGCGAGGAAGCCAAGGAGAATGCAACTGAGGAGCCAAAGGCCGAAGAGGTGAAGGCGGAGGGAGATGTTGAAGCAGCTGAAACTTCACCAACCGAGCCAGAGACGGCAGCCAATCCTGAGGCCGCCGCCGCCGCTGCTGCTGCCGAGTAATCCTGCTGAACGAGACACACCGAAATGAAGGAGAAGATGTAGCCTGTCTGAACGAATGCGATGACTTGTCTAAAACCAGGGATTCTCTTTTTTTTTTTTTTTTTTTATTTTTGGTTAATTTCCCTTTTGCTGTTGTATGTTTACTACTCTGCATCCATCTCATCCATAATGACTGCAATGTCCCAGGCAGTGATGGACAGGAGGTGCAGTAAACAGTGTGCTGCTTCCTCACTGCTAAATGGTGCTTGCATTTGTAACGTGGGTGAGTGTGAAAGTGCAAATGTGAGTGGGGGGGTTATTTTTGTGTGTGTGATTTAAACATGATACCATGACACGTTGCTGAATTTTTACCATATATTTAATCAAAAAAGTATTTGGTGCTGGGCAATTGGATGTAGCAGCTAAAGCTGTGTCTGCAAGATCTGACACATTGTGATATTTAAAGGGAAAGTCCTTCTCCAAGTCTTAAATGTTGTCATTTTGCAGTGCACAGTTGTTTACAACTCTTAAGATCCTGTGAACACAAAACCATTCCTGAAATAGATTTAGCTAACTGTTTTAAAAAAAGCAACAAAAAAACCCAATAGGTGCTCATCACTTTCCATTAGATTCCACCGTTTCAACATTCTGTAGTAATGCACGTTGTATAGCCTTTGATATTACTGGTTTTATGGCTGAGATGTACCTAATGACTGAAGTTTTTAACTGATTACCCATTGTAAATGAGTTTTTTTTCTTTTTTCACCATTTGTAAGATTGAATAAAATTGGGAGATGTTTTAAGCAGACTCTGCATCAAGCTGTGATGACTCCAACACCACTTTTTGAACCAACACCCAAAAGCACACAAAGTCAGGATTTTACAGATGCAGTCGTTTTTAAAAAAACAGTGTTTACTTTCTGTATATAACCAGGCCCACCCTCTTCAGTATGGAATGTAACATTGCCTGCAAGCTGGTAACAAGGTGTTGAGTTCTTATTTTCTGTGACTTCTGAAGAATAAAGCAAACAAAAGTGTAAATTGGCACTGTGAGCTCGTTTCTTTGCAATATCCATGAAATGGAGAGAGGGTGCGTTTTAAAAAAAAATAAGTGGGAGATAGCAGCAGCAATGAGATAATCTCACTTTTTGTTTTTAGCTCCCTCGTGTGGAGCACCAGAGAAATAAGGCAATATTTCATTAGGTATATACTGTGCGTGTGTGTTTTTATATAAAATGTGTATAAATAGAAAAATGTTTAAAGATTTTAAATTAGCTGTAAACGTAATGTGTTGACAGGATTCTTTCTATCAGCAGAAACTACAACTCATGTTTTCTGCTCCATCCTTTAAATTGTTGCTCTAAAACCTTAGTTTATCTTGGAGGAATACACATAACATGCTGCCTTTCATGGCAGAGATTTAGACTAATATCACCTGATGTTAGATAACAGAAAGCCTTGGACATATTGCAGGATGGCTTACTCAGAGTATGGTTTCTAACCCTTCAAACAGATTTAGATTATTAGCAGTCAAATTGAGTTATGGGCATATTTGTGTTTTTAAGGTTCAGTTAGCTGTGTCAGACATATTGAGTTGCCTACAGGAGGTACATCCAGTGATTATTTTTGGCATGTTTCAAAATAATGTGTGCAGTGGTTCATGATGAGATATTTTGCTAACAGACACACATGCATACACGCATGGACAAAATTGTTGGTACCCCTATGAACAAAATTTATATGAAAATGAACAAATTCAGACACTGCTTTCCAGCCATGCTTCAAAATAAATAGGTAAATAAAACAGGCCTGGACAGAAATGATGGTACCCCTGAAAATAACGTGACCAAATGGACATATGAAATCTTTTGTGTTCACTAATTAGCATCACAGGTGTCTACAATCTTGTAATCAGTCAGTGGGCCTGTATATAGGACTACAGATACTCACTGTGCTGTTTGGTGACATGGTGTTTACCACACTCAACATGGACCAGAGGAAGCAAAGGAAAGAGTTGTCTCAGGAGATCAGAAAGAAAATTATAGACAAGCATGTTGAAGGTAAAGGTTATAAGACCATCTCCAAGCAGCTTGATGTTCCTGTGACTACAGCTGCACATATTTTTCAGAAATGTAACATCCATGGACGTGGCCACAGGAGGAAAACTGATAACAAATCAAAGAGACTGATAATAAGAATGATGACAAAAGAGCCCAGAAAAGCTTCTAAAGAGATTAAAGGTGAATTAAACTTCAAGCTCAAGGAACTTCAGTGTCAGATCGCACCATCTGTTGTTGTTTGAGCCAAAGTGGACTTAATGGCAGACAACCAAAGAGGACACCAAATCATAAAAAAGCCAGAGTGGAATTTGCCAAACTACATGTTGACAAGCCACAAAGCTCCTGGGAGAATGTCCTATGGACAGATGAGACAAAAAATGAACTTGTTGGCAAGGCACATCAGCTTTATGTTCACAGACAGCAAAATAAAGCATATCAAGAAAACAACATTGTCCCTACTGTGAAACATGGAGGAGGCTCTGTCATGCTCTGGGGCTGCTTTGCTGCATCTGGCACAGAGTGTCTTGAATCTGTGCAGGGTAAAATGAAACCTCAAGACTATCAAGGGATTCTAGAGAGAAATGTGCTGCCCAGTGTCAGAAAGCTTGGTCCCAGTCGCAGGTCATGGTTCTTGCAACAAGATAATGACCCAAAACACAGTTAAAAACAACTAAGAATGGCTGAGAGAAAAACATTGGACTATTCTGAAGTGGCCTTCTTTGAGCCCTGAACTAAATCCTATTGAGCATCTTTGGAAGGAGCTGAAACCTGCCGTCTGGAAAAGGCACCCTTTAAACCTGAAACAACTGAGCAGTTTGCTCATGAGGAGTGGGCCAAAATACCTGCCGAGAGGTGCAGAAGTCTCATTGACAGTTACAGGAATCGTTTGATTGCTGTGATTGCCAAAAAGGTTGTGCAACAAAATATTAAGTTAAAGGTACCATCATTTCGGTCCAAGCCTGTTACATGAGTTTTATGTTTTTATTCCGTTGAAGCATGGTTGAAAAGCAACGTCTGACTTTCATTTGTTCATTTTCATAGATTTTTTATTCATTATTACTTTTGTCAGATTCAAATTATTTCTGTGACCATTGTGGGGTTTTTCTTTCATTAAACAAGGGGTACCAACATCTTTGTGTTTGTGTGTAAATAGAGACATAAGCCAAAGCATCCCTCAGCTTTCAGTGGTTGATGATAAATACAAAAGCTTTTTTCTATCATAATCTCACATTTCTACACAGACGTTCTGTTTTTAACCTGCTTATGTTATTATTTTTAGAAGAAGAGCTTTTTGGTTTTTCAGGAATTGCAAAACAACCCCGTCCCACAAGATTCATGTGTGACATGAGATTTATTTTGTCTCAAAATGACAGCCTGTTTGAAACAGACGTTTGGAGATAGCTAGAAGTTTCATATTTACCGTCTGGATATTCCCCATCAACACATTGGTGTTCCTTTCAGCAAACCTCAACGTTTTTGTGCAAGCCACTAGAATCTTTTTAAAAGTTGAGACGAGTGCTTCAGACTTCTGCAGTGTGTTTTTATAGCAGTCCACAGCTGTGTCCATGTTCATTTCAAACCATCTATTTCCTTTTGCACCCAGTTTAACCCAGCTTTGGCCGCCCGCAGGAAGGGTGTGCTTTACACATAATATTTCTATTTCTGCTTCCTGGTTTGCTTGTCCAGCTTTGTTGTTGAGGCGTTTGTTGCTCTGTTTGGGTCATTGCTGAAATGTCCCCTCTACACACGCAAAACCCCCTCCAGTTCTTTTCCCTCTGAGTTTCCCTGCACTTGTATGTAATTCTTTAGATGAAGCCAGGTGAGCTTAAAAACGATATAAATCAGACAAATTTGGAGTGTGGTTTGTAGAGTCAACAGGGGAATGTCCCTCCTCATGTACCAACCACAATTTGTCTCTGCGTGGCGAGGCCCTCAGATGGCAACCCTCAGCGGTTCCTTTAGAGCAGCTTCCTCCCTGTTCAGACCCTCTGGCCTCTCACCTAACCACCGTCTCGCCCTCTCACCAGAGGGAGATCAAACAGCTGCTGCCCTGCCTAACAACCAGCCCTGTCCCTCATCCCACACCCAAGTTATATTCAGCGCACCCGCACTCTGACTTTATGGTGGAGCTTTGTAAATGTTAGCTGCACAGCAGACAACCATTCTTCATACATTGGTAAAAGTTTTTTTAATTTTTCAATGAATACTATAAATCTCAGCTTTAATTTATGGTCATGAATAAGTCCATTTGCTTAAGTACCTTATTAAATTGAAATACTTTACTGTGGGCGCTGGTTAGCCACAGGACGTGATTGATTGAACATTCAGAACCAAGATGTACTCTAGAGAAACACATAAATGTTTATTCGTAAATAAAATTTCTGCTTTTATTGATGCAAAGTTGATTTCTATTATATTATGAAACTGCAATCATAATAATAAAAAAGTTGGAACTGGACTGCATGGTTTACTTTTACTTAGATATATATATTTTACTTCAAACCTAAGCTGTTTGATTAAATACATTTTCAAGTTTTCAAATCAGTTTTATTTTTTATCAGCCTGTGATATATTGGAAAACAGGAGGCCATTTTTTGAAGGAATGCATATCACCCGACATCTTCACAATAGTTTGAGACTAAGATAATCTTGTCCTGAGAAATGACTGAATTTTAATTGTTTTTGGTCAAATCTAGAAAATAATGTTTTGAACAATCTGTAGCACTTAGAGTATGTATTGAAGATGACTCTCACCTACTACCACACCAAATGTTAGGTCATTTCTGTAAAATGAACTGAGTTACAACCTTTTTTTTGTTTGCTGAGGTTGGTTATTTAATAAGGTGTATTGAATACGGCGCCACACATGCTTCAAAAGACACCATATTGGAAGGGGCTGACAGTCAACGTTAACAATTTATCATGGCTAGATTTCCGTGTAGAATTGCATTTAAATGTTATTTTTTCCTTGGTTAGCTTCTGCCTGTTGGAAACATCATTCATTGCAGACGTGTGTAGCTTAGCAACATGTTTTTGACTGATATAATATATACTTACAAACATTTCGATCAAATCAAAGTAATGGTTGTCAATAGCAAACTGAGTTTTATTGATGTGCTGACCTAAATTTAACGTCATGGTTACCATGGTTACCACATTCAACTTCACCAGCTAACACCCGAACAACATAGCTGCTCTCTCTGACAAAGAAAAGTCATGTGATACTGCTTCTAGTCAATAAACCTTATAGGTGGTATCCATCTTATCAATAAAAAGTTATCAGTGATGTGATATTTTGCTAACATGGTTGACCTCAACAACTAATGTCAAAGTTTTAAACAAAGAGTTTGTGTGGTTGGTTTTTGATGAATGTTGGGGATTACTCCCAGCTTCCACCAAACTCAGATTTGAGCTCAATATGTGTAAAATTGACTGAGTTGTGGTCATTTTTGCTGAGGTCAGTAAACAGAGGTGCCCATCTTGATTCAGGTTCCCACCAAGAATTAATCAGTGATGGAAAAAACATCCAATAATTTATTTTTAAGAGTTTCATCCAAATCTGTCCAGAAGTTCATGAGATATTTTGTCAACAGAGAGACAGACAGACAGACATTATTACATTAGTGTCCTCCTCTACAAGGCAGATCACAAAAGTTAAGACTAATCTTATAGTTTGTAATGTGCTAAATAAATCATAAACAAAGACTTGGAATCAAAGTGTCAAGTATTTCTAGATTTCTATCTTAAAGTGATAGTTCATATCTTTTGCAGTTTGTTGCAGGAGAATGTAAAGCACAAATCACACAAAATATGACATATCTTTGGCCACTGTTGTTTTCAGTTACATTATACTGTGTCATAATTTATATAAGAATTTTATATTTGCTAAAGAAAAGAAATTTTAAAATTTAAAAAGTTTTTTTTTACAGTTTCAAACTGTGGGAACGCGTTAAGGCCAGTAGTAAATCTGTAAGGATAAGAAAATCAAAACTGACCTAATTCTTATCTGTTCTACAGGATTATTTTTTTCTTTATTCTCTTTTAACCAATGTTATTGGATTATTGTTCTGTTTTAGTACAGTATGGCCAATTTATTATTATCTGAGAGTGCGGTCAAATTTTATTTGTTTAATTTTTTGTAAGATAATTTTATTCATGTCTGGAGCTGAATAAAATCTTTATCCCTTTTGAGGTGCATTTTGTGCCCCTCTATTTTAAATTGCATGGAATTACTTTATATAATATATTTCGAAAACCATTCTTAAAAAAAAGATTAAATTATTTATGAGTAGTGTTCTAAATGTATTTAAAGTAGAGGTTTTCCACATTTGTTCATTACAGGATTTAATGCTTTGGATTTATTTTCTCCTAGATTTTTATTGGTTTCACTTTCTTATCACAAATGTAACTTGTAATATTTTATACTTTTTTGTAATCATTGTCATGTATTTTTCATAAAGCTGGTACTGTTTTAATATCACATTTTATACAGTTGATTAACTCAGAGAACATTTGTGTACATTACTCCACAATTAATCTTTCTTCTATATTTGTTGAATTGAACTGGCTCAGACATTAATCAGTTTGTTTATTTATTACTGTATTCCTATTAGTAAAAAGAACCTGAGACAAAAAGTTCATTAAAACATTTTTTTATTTGGTCCTTAGGTTTTACACAACACAATGCATGTCAAGGGTTATAACAATGTTGCTGTTAAACAGTTTGTGTTTGCATAACAGTATTCAGGTGACTTCTTTTCTTGATATTAGTCAATTTGACCATAACATTTCACAATATATTCAAGTCACATTTAGTCACAAGAAGTTGCACAGAAAGGAATCTTTAAGTAAATCACTCCTCTTCCCCAAAACAACACCCTAAATGAAAACAATTAACAAACAAAACAAACAAAAAAAAAAAAGAAAAGAAAAGAAAAGTTGTACAAACACAGACACCAAGGCACCAGTTAAAGTCGGTATAAAAAGAACAACGTGGAGAAGAAAACTTCTGGACACAACACAGTTATAACACCTTGAGTTCACATGCTGTTTACATTACAAAAGCTCACTGGTACTTTGTAGATTGCTTTTCCCCATCCCTGATCACCTGCTTCTTTTTTTTTATAAATTACTTTTCCTTCTTCTTAGCACCCATTTCTTGTAAATTTCAAGTTAAGATGCTACTATTCCTCAAGAAGATTGAACTGCCTGTCTGTGGGGTTGAGGAGAAATGAACAGGGAGTTGACTTTGAGAAATAGATTGCAAAATTAGCTGGCTGGCTTTTGGGAGCTAACGTATCACGTTGAGGCGATGAGGAACCCAGAGAAAGAGCAGTGGACATTCTCGGCAGCAAAGACACCATTGGCCTCATCATCGGGGATCTGGACGTAGACTGTGTCATGTTCATCCAGCAAGAGGACAGCACTACCAGACATCTGGTCCAGGAAGCCCTTGTTGTACTCATCATATGTAAACATAACAGGCTGACCATTCTTGTACAGAGCCACCAGGGCATGAGCTCCATTAACATGGATGCTGTAGGAGAAGTAGTAAACTCCAGGAACCTGGCAGGTGAAGATACCTGACTCAGGGTCATAGTGATTCTCAGCATTGTAAACAATCTGGTCAAATTTAATGGGGCTACCAGAAGCAGGGTAGGGGGTGGCCAGAGCTGCAGTGAAAGCAGACATTGGGGATTTGACCATAACCTCACTCATTCCCATGCCTTTCTCAAACACAACCTCACCAGGAGGTCCAGGGGGGCCTGGGGGACCAGCTGGGCCAGGTTCTCCATCAGCCCCAGGCTCACCAGGCTGACCAGCGGGGCCCTGAGGTCCAGCATGGCCCTTAGCAGCCAAACCAGCAGGGCCAGGAGCACCAGGAAGACCTGGGTGTCCCTTAAGGCCAGGAGCACCAGCGGGACCTTGTGGCCCAGATGGTCCTCTGGGACCTGGAGTGCCATCAGATCCAGAGGGACCTGATTCACCTGCACGTCCGGGATGTCCTTTGGGTCCAGCAGGACCTGGAATACCTGGGGCACCTGGAGTACCTGGGGCACCAACATGACCTTTGTCACCCGCTGGTCCAGTGGCCCCTCTGGGTCCAGGAGGACCAGCAGCACCTGTATAGCCCTGCTTACCGGGGAAACCCTGTGCTCCCTGATCTCCCTTGTGTCCCTTAAGTCCCTGAGGTCCAGTCGCACCTGTGTCCCCTTTAGGGCCAGCAGGTCCAGTTGAACCTGGGAACCCTCTTTCACCCTGAGGTCCAGAAGAACCAATGGGGCCAGTTGCACCAGTAGCACCAGTATATCCAGTTGGACCTTGTTCACCCTTTGAACCTGGGGCACCTGTGGCACCTGTAGCTCCTCGCTCTCCCTTCTGACCATTGGAACCTGGCTTTCCATATCCTGGAACTCCTGGAGCACCAGGGGCTCCAGCGGGACCCTGATGGCCTTTAGGCCCAACTGGACCTGGCAAACCTGGGGCACCATTTTCACCTGATTTACCTGGAAGACCTACACCTGGGGCGCCAGTATGTCCCTTAGGTCCCTGTGGTCCCATGGGGCCAGTTTCACCATCTCTACCTGGACTACCTGACTTTCCTGGCTCACCTGCCTCACCTGGTTTGCCTGGTCTTCCAATTCCAGCTGGACCTGGTGCGCCAGTTGGTCCCATAGGTCCTTCAGGTCCAGTTTCACCTTGAGGTCCTGGTGCTCCAACCCCTCTATCGCCCTTGGCACCTGGAAGTCCAGGCACACCAGGGTGTCCTTTCAGACCTGACTCTCCCCTAGGTCCCATTGCTCCAGGAAGACCAGAAGGTCCAGGTTTGCCAGTGGCAGACAGACCAGCAGGTCCTGGGCTTCCAGGTGCTCCAGGGCCTCCCCTAGGACCCTGGAGGCCAGGGGCTCCAGTTTCTCCCTTCTCACCAGGTGATCCGGGAATGCCAGGTTTGCCAGGTCCACCAGGGGTTCCAGGTTTGCCAGCGATTGAGCGACCAGGCTGTCCGGGAGGTCCGGGGGGTCCTTGAGGGCCGGGGTAACCTTCGCCATTCTCCCCTGGGGGGCCAGGTGGGCCGGCAGGTCCCTCAGGGCCAGGCTCACCTGGTTCACCAGGCTCACCTGCCACTGATACCACTTTAGGAAGAGAAAGAGTGACATCATCAGTAATGTGGTCTGGGTGTAAATAATTGTCAAAACAAAAGTTTGTGAAGCTTAGTATTTTTCCTGACATATATATATGGATATATATATATATATATATATATACATATACATTTATATGTATATAGATGTATGTATGTATAACATATATGTACTTTTCTATACTCATTTAAATTAACACATGTTTCATAAGGGTTTCATTATAAAACTGTTATTACATTTTGTTAACTTTACAGGTGTTTTAAAATAACTTGTCTGACTTGTTTGTAAATTAGAACCTCTAAATGAATCAGTTTTTATTTGCTGCCTGATGCCATTAATGTGGTCCCACTGTGTGTAAAAAGCTCACTCTGGGGATAATTTGGGCTTAGGTTGGATACAGGAGAACAGATGGTTTTACTTTTGTGTTCAGTAGGCACACCCAGGCGAAACCATGCTGCTGTGTGACTGGGCTCTAATTTGCTGTGTCAAACTAAAAATAATCCACTAACAGCCCCTTTCTCATAATAAAACTAGCAGCATGCTAATTCACACAAATGCAACAGCTTATTCTTTGAGAAGTGATTTTTATGAAACAAAATCGTTTTGGAAATAAAAAGATTGTATTTTTTTAAAATATTGCATAGTTTTAAGTAGTAGCAAGATAATTTTTGTAGGACTCTGACTGTACTGGAAGTTTCAATCTTATTACCTGACAATATAAATAATAATAAAATGCAACTATTTTGAATGAACTGAACTATGCCCTAATGGAAAAAAAATAAATCAAACAAAAAAACTTAAAAAACAATATTCAAAAGTCTGCCATTTAAATACACTAAATTCAGTAAATGCTGTATTTCTTTTTAAAATGTCAACAATAATAAAGCAGTTGTGTAATTTTGATGTTAATTAGTTTAAAATTTGTGTAAAAACCTGTTAGGAAAATGCAATTATAAAATTTATTCTGCCCTGAATAAATAGGCAGTATCCCATCTAAACAGATGCTGTGATTGGAGAAGCAGCCAGAATGCTGCAGCCAATCAGAGTGCAAAGCTTTGAGGAAAGTGGAGTTCAGTTTCTAAAGTGATGTGCAGCTGTGAGCAGCATCTGCCTGAGTCTTCCTGGTGAACCTTTGGCTACAAAAAACAGCGTCTCGTTTCCTCAAGATTTAACCCTTTGTTGGTAAGTGTCAGCAGCTGAGAGGCTGTTTACTCACTGTGGCTCTTAACATTGTAAGGCACCACTTTCTTCACCACATATCCCTTTCCAGTGGCTGCTGCAGAGGCCACAACGAGGAGCAAGATGCTCGCCACACGCAAGTCCATCTTGCAAGGTCAAAACTGCAGGGAAAAGAAGAAAGCAGTCAGAATTGCAGGTAAATCTGCATGCAAGCTTGTTTTTTGTCTTTACTTGAAAAAAATATTTCTAGCTAAGTGTTCAGGCTGTAAAAGTTTGCAAAAAGTTGGCAAAAAAGCAAATAAGAACAATCTTTTTTCCCCTTTAAATTGCACTAACATGTCATCTATGAAGCACTCAGAAATCAAACTTTCTTTTGTTTCTTAAACATAGGAAGGCCTAAGCTAAGCCCAGATCTTTGCTGCCCTCCTGCCCAGATAGAAGCCTAAAGAGAGGAAGAGAAATCACACGTACCGGTATCAAGGGGAGAAAAAACAAATCTTTTCAGCACCAGTGAGCTCCTGATGCTGCTGTATATCCTTAGGGTAGGAGCACAACTGAGGATATGCTGCTTTCCAGTACAACGATGAGGGCTTTTATACCATATCTACCCCTCACATCATTAAAAAAAAACAAAAAACTAACCAAGTTAGTACCTCCCTTCACAGAGCTAGGGTGTAATTAGCAGACAGAGCTGCCCAAAGCGGGCATGTCACATCAGGGTGTCTCCATGCCTCGAATATCCAGACACATGATTATCACGTTTTTTTTTATTTTTCTCATCAAGCTTATTGTGACAATAAATAAATAATTTCAGTAAAAGAAAGAACAAAAGCAAGCATGTGTAAGGAATAAGTTGATTATTTTCAGTTGTTAGATGTTTATATTAGAAAAAAAATTAACCCGAGAGCATCTGAAAATAATAATTTAAGATTCAAAGAAGAATCAGACAGCAGGACAGTTTAGAAGATTACAAAGTATTCACTAAAAATGTTTTATTTAAGTCTCATTTTTAAGTTTTGTCCACCTGACTGGATGAAAAATACCTGTCTGACTCCCATTGCTTACCAGAGCTTTGAGATCTTTAATTTTCACAAAATTATAAATCCAAGGACAAACATTCATCTTTTTAAATGAAGTGTTTTGCTTAGAAATCATTTTCCTGTTTGAACTGTTATCATGGCTAAGTGGCTTTTATTGTAGACTTTATTTCCCACAAAACATATATTTTTTTGTGTATTTTTCCAAGCGTTTCTCCCTCAAAACAGCTAATAAAACTAAATAAGGAGAGTCTGGAAAATATATATATTTGTGGATGTTTCTGTGGAATAGTTAATGCCACTCAGTGTGATGGCTTCATTTTGTGCAGTACTCCTGTTTAGACACTAGAAGGCAGGATTTCACTGGCGTGCAACATCATTTTCATGGCTGCCGCTACAGAAGAGAAGTGACCCTGCTCCTGCGGTTAAGTCTTATTTTGGGTCCTTTTAATGCCCAAACAACATCAGAGGTTTTAGTCCCATTTGTCCCATTAAAAGCTGGTTGCTGTCATGATGTTGTACTTCCTCAATCAGCTCCTGTCATCCTGCATTATCCTCCCTCACACTCCACCTTGCTTACTTTGAGCTCTTCCAACTGTAATTTCTCAACTTCACTCCAGCCACATAGGAAATGCATACACCCAAATAATCACATGTTCTCAAACTCACAAGTGGCCATAAACGACGTGTAGGGTAGTCTATGTCCTATTTCAAAAATCTTCCTGACCATGCACATCCATTTATAGTCCATGTCTCCTTATAATGCACATATATCACACAGGCATCATGGGGATATTTGCTGAAATGATGATGAGCTGCGTGATTGAGGGCTTTACCGAGTTTCTATATGAGGCGTCTGCAGTATGCTACACCGTGATAGGCGTCTTTTACCGCAGGTTTAATTAAAGATTCTTTGCAACATGGCTCGTTTGAATCCCCCCACCCCCCACCCCCTGCATACTTTTTTTTTTTGTAAATTAGACCAAATTATCTGTAATTTTCCAAAGTGCTACCGTCTCTGGCTTCAAGCACTTAATCACGTTTGGCAAGTATTCTTTAAGTTCACTCATCCTGTCAAATAAAAAGTAATGTAATTTGTGAACTTCATTTCCAAACGTTTGAAAATCATCTCGTTACGAAATGGGGAGAGACAACAAAAGGCTGAGCACTGGAGACTTTGCGGAGAGGATCACTTTTAAGCCAATAATATTGCAATTTTTTTTAACAAAAAAGTACTTTGGTAGCATGTGTAGTAACGCTTTATTAGCTGTGGCAAAACATGTTTATTTAGCAAATATGCAGCTTTTCTATTTTGGCTGAACTGCTTGTGAAAGCCCCACTAGACCAACAGCAGTTTTGATATTTTTTCCTGGTTATGCTACATTATTTTAAAACCTCTATATGCTTATGTACTTAGGGGAGGCCCAGCCTTTCCAGCTTTAGTCAGATTTAGATGAAATGACAGAGCAAAGGAGGGTGGGGTTGGGATTTTATATGTCTATTGGTTCAGTTAATTTCAGCTTATTCATGTTTCTCAAACATGCTTGAACCACAGCGAATGAGGTTCTCCATTTTTAGTTCCATGTTCTGAGAACAATGATTCACGTCTTGAAGCAGAGTGAAGTAAAACAGGAACCTGTATCTGCAGACGAGGCTCTGAACAGACAGAAATGTTCACGTTGAGCCTCGCAGTGCACTAAGGTGGAGTTGAACTGAAAGTGTAATTCGAATGTTGTTTATAACCTCGCAGTAGATATTTTTATTTTCTACACACACCACTGCACGTTTTTGAGGTGGGCCTTGTTCTTGTGCTTGCAGCGTGAACTGAAAGCCTGTGAAAGTGTCTCTCTCTGCTCAGCTCATTACATCCCTGCAGAGGCTTGATGTGGTCTGCAGGCCTCATTGTAATAACCATTAGAATTTAGGTTAAGGGCCTTAAATCTGCTGGTGGTGATGTCACTTTGCTCTTATATTGTCATGGGTGCCCCACTATAAACTACACACACACATGCTTTCAGTTTCATGTCACCTCACACACTTGAGATATGACATTAAATGGTTTTACTGAATTTACTAAAGTAAGCACAACTAATTAGAAACACACCCAGAGTCAGCGAGTGCAAACCAAGGCTATGAAGTCTCCTGATTCAGGATCAGATTTATTTTATGTGAGTTATGTGACAGCTCCAAAAATACTATTCCTTACTTTACATTTATCTGACTGCTTGTATTGAAACAGGAGGTAGCACTTTATTGGTAGTAGCACTACACCTTATTTAGCCTTACTTATAAAGTTAGTTAACCTTGAAAACATCAATAATTAAGGATGATTTATACCTATTAGGCTATAAATTAACACATTTATTAATGCTTTACCCATAAAGGCTAATTACTTACAAAACCAACATGCCTGATAACTCGTGAATGAAGTATTCTATACTGTGTGTATATGTATGTAAATGCTCATATAAATGTACTTTCACACCATGTGGTAGACATGTAATGGTTAGAGAACATTTTAATTGACCATCTACTAATCCTGCAGTGCATCAATAATTAAAGCAGTTGCTAGTAGTTAGCAAAGTCTGTTTGTGAAACCTTAAAGTGAAGACTATTTGTGTTCTTTTATGTATTTGTTAATGTAGTCAAACCCCTATGGCCCACATGTTCCTTTTCAACTGTGGAAATCAGACTAAAATCACAGTCAATTCAAACAAGCTCTAATCATTAATACATGTTTAACACATTGTGTGCAAGTATATTTATATGTCAATTTACAGTACATATACACACAGTGTATATAATAGTACATTTACGAGTTATGAAGCATGAATAAATAAGGAGTATGTTGGTTTTGGAAGTAGTTAGGCTTTATGTGTAAAGCAATAATAAATGTGTTAATTTACAGTTTATTAATTATGAATCATCCTTAATCTATATGGCATTCAAACTATTGAGATCATTTTTTCTTCTGTTCATTTTTCGGCATTGTCCTGGTTATGCTCTATTTTACTCCCTTATGCAAATTTCAGCAACTTTTTTGCTAATTTTAGCTTTTTTCTGCTATTTCAGCTAAAATTCTATTTCTTTCTGCTATTCTTCCGCTTTTCTCTACTTATTTATGCTTTTTTCTGCTACTTTCTGCTAACTATGCTTCTTACAGATGCTTTTTGCTATATTCCACTATTTGCTGCAAATTTTGCTAAACTTTTAGCTGTTATTAGCTAATGCTAGCATTTTAGGCTAAATACATATTATTACAGCTATTACAACTTATTTCTGTTATGTTCAGCAAAGTTGTGCTCCTTATGCTTCCTTATAATAATTAAAACACTTCCAGCTACTTTTTAGCTGTTTTACTTTCTGCTATTCTTCTGCTTTTTTCAAATTTTTTCTACTACTTTGTGCTATTCATGCTTCTTACAGATGCTTTCTGCAAAATTCAAATATTTGCTGCAATTTTATCTAATGTTTAGCTTTGTTCTACACAGCATAGAATACAAATAAAAACTACAAAAATGGCTGCCCCTCTGCCAGTTATAGACACATGAAGCTAAATTTTGACTTCTTAAACATTAATCTAACACTTTAAAGGGATATTAGGCCATCGAAAATATTTAAATAAGAATTTTTAAGGTTGGTTAAGTTACTGTTAACTTCTGCACAGCAATTTTAAATCATTTTAAAGGTACATTCAGTCTGCTAATTTTAATTTTTTACAACACTTTCACCATCTGATTGTTAAATTACAACAGTGTCTGCTGCCTTTAGCTTTATTTTATACTAATTTTAGCCTTTTTTCTGCTTTTTCAGCTAAAATTCTACTCCTTTCTGCTATTCTTATGCTTTTTTCTACTTTTTATTGCTTTTTTCTGCTACTTTGTGCTATTTATGCTTCTTCAGATAGTTTCTGCTATATTCAGCTATTTACTGCACATTTTGCTAATGTTTAGCTGATATTAGCCAAAGCTAAATTCAAATGCCTTTAATTCAGCCAATTTTCAACATTATGAGCTAAAAACTGATATTCAAGTAGCTGAGAGTGAGCTCTTTTAAAATTAGCAGCCGAAAAGAAAATCCAAGATGGACGGCACAGCTAGTTTCCAAGGGCTTTTACTCAGCCATTGTTTTATGTATTGACATAATAACGGATGTATTGGTAGCCGAGAGCAAGCTCTATCACATATTGAAGCTAAAATAAAAATACATTACAGTAGCCAGTTATTTCAGCTACTATTTTTCCATTAAAAGTGAATGGAGCTTTATTCAACATCCTAAAATCCTTCACGTTGTTTCTAAGTTTTAACAGCACCTTACATATTTTCTTTTTTTTTTTTTCTTGTGTCGTTTTTAGCTACTTTTTAGCTAATTTTAGCTTTTATCTACTAATTCATCTATTTTTCTACTTGTTTCTGCTATTTTTATGCAAATTTTTGCTTTTCAGTGGTTCTTTTTGCTAATTTAAATTATTTATGCTACTTAAGGTTACTTTCTGCTAAATTTAGCCGTTTTAGCTTGTAGCTTTTTTCTGCTATTTCAGTCAAAATTCAACTTTTTATCTGCTATTATTTTGCTTTTTTTTAACTTTTTAATGCTTTTTTCTGCTACTTTGTGATATTTATGCTCCTTACAGTTGCTTTCTGCTTAATTCAGCTATTTTAGCTGTTAGCTTTTTTCTGCTATTACAACCATAGAGTTGCTCCTTTTTTCCATTTTTCTGCAAAGTTAAGCAATTTTTTGTCTTTTTTCATCTTTTCAAATTGAACTCACATTAACACTATTGCCAATAAATAGTTTCAGCTTAAATTCAGCAGCTTTCAGCTAAAGTTTTCAGCAACAGGCTCAACACTCGCATTTTCACAGGAAATAAATTTTTTCTAGTTAATGATGTTTTCAGGGTTAACTAACCATTTATTAAGTAAGGCTAAATAAGGAGTAATTATTGTAAAGTGTTACATGGATGAATATTATCCAATATATATTTAACTAGAGAAATTGCATTTCCTGCGAAATTGGAGTGTGAATGCCTTTTGCTGACAACTTTAGCTGAAAGCTGCTGAAATTATGCTGAAACTATTTTTTGGCAATAGTGTTAACGTGAGTTCAATTTGAAAAGCTGAAAAAAGAAAAAATTAGCATACAAATGAGCTAAAGGAAGCAGATATTAGTGTAAATTAACAACCAGATGGTGAAAGTGTTGTAAAATATCAAAATTACCAGAACAAAACTGCAAAAAACTTCTAAAAAGTGATAATTTGTGGTAAAATGGCTAAAGCAGCCAAAGTTTTTAGCAAAAGAGCTAAAAAGTAGCTGGAAGTGTTTTAATTATTATAAGGAAGCATAAGGAGCACACGTTTGCTAAACATAGTAGAAAGAAGTTGTAATAGCTACAAAAAATATGCAATTACCCTAAAATGCTAACTTAAGCTAATAACAGTTGAACTTTTTGCTAAAATTGCAGCAAATAGTTGAATATAGCAGAAAGCATCTGTAAGAAGCATAAAAAGCACAAAGTAGGAGAAAAACGTAGAAGAATAGCAGAAAGTAGCAGAAGTTTAGCTGAAATAGCAGAAAAAAGCTAAAATTAGCATACAAATAAGCGAAAGGTAGCAGACACTATTGTAAATTATCAACCAGATGGTGAAAGTGTTGTAAAATATTAAAATTACCAAAAAAAAACCTGCAAAAAAATACCAAAATGTGACAATTTGTGGTAAAATGGCTAAAACAGCTGAAGCTTTTAGTAAAACAGCTAAAAAGTAGCTGGAAGTGTTTTGCTTATTATAAGGAAGCATAAGGAGCATAAGTTTGCTGAAAATAGCAGGAATAAGTTGTAATAGCTACAAAAAAATATGCAT
>JARVJO010000173.1:2761363-2793172 GCA_031762555.1 Cynodonichthys magdalenae | reverse complement strand
AAACAAAAGTGTTGCGTTTATATTTTTGTTGAGTGTACATAATCATGTGTAAATTGTGCCTAAAATAATTTTCTTATCACCGCAGCACATCAAGCTGTGTGCAAAATGTGTGTTTGCTAGCACAGATACTGAAGCTACAGCTGTCCTGCTGCTACACCTCTAACTAGCCCACAATAGACTAAGTGATGAGGCTCAGAGTCAAAATAAGTAACGACTAAAAAATTAATAAAATCTAACGAAATGGATTACTGTGGTCTGTAGCTTTATATTAATAATAAATTTAACTCATTCATCCACATTATTATCATAATTGTCATCCTAATTATTACACAGGGTGAGTCAGAAGGCACAGGACACCCTTTTTTTCAGATGAAAAGGGGAAAATGGCATATCTGAAAAGTAATGTGTGAGGGGGCGCTATCTTTTATTACCATGTCCAGAACATGACCGCCATCTTGAAGCCTCTATAATGAATCAAGGGTTTTCCAAATAGCCACCCCTGTATACATGACTTGCTGGGATGTTTAGTTAAGTAATTTTTCCTTTTTTCAGAAATAAAAAAGTGTCCTGTGACTTTTGACTCAACTTGTATGTAGAATTTATTTATATAGAATCTGTGAATGTAGTTGTGTGTGTTGTTGTTTAAGGTCACATATGTTCATTCAATAATTTATATGTCAGCTACATTTTTTTAGAACTGAAAATCTTTGCTCATTGTGACAAATTATTTAATTTATATTTAATAACTGACTTTTTATTATTTGACTATTGTTTGACAATATGATCGAGTCAGACATCAATTTACACAAAGTTAAAGAATTCTGCACATGTCAGAATTGCTGTTTGCCTTTCTACCATGATGAACGTAGCCAAGAAGTATTTATTCAGTTTGTTTGTTTTTATAAAAGCATCTCAGAGGCAGTCAAGTGGCTCACAGCTGATATTTTGAAGTTTCTTGTTGGTAATCCACAGACACAAGATAATCCAGGAATAAATCCAAAGGAGAACAAACAAACTGGAGTTTAAATCCATATGGTTTGCAAGTAAACAGTTGGCTTCCCATGGTGTTTGTTTTAGACCTAACATAGTCAAACTTTACTTTTCTTAGATTTTTGTTTTTTTGAAGAAAGCTGCCAAAGTTGGACGCTGCGTGCAGACACAGCCCCTCGAGGTTTGCGATTGTGGACTAAAAACGTTCTGACGCTGCGTGAGTCGGAGGAATTTCTTGCCCCCAGTGTATCATTTGATCACCTACTGCGAGGCAACCCATAAAACATTAAACCTGTCTGACCACAGGTCTGAGACTGTCCCTGACGGATAGACAAAACAAATCAGAAATTTAGAAAACGCTCCTTTTGCTAAATTTAACCGAGCTATGCTTAGTGGACAGAAACACTTGGGACACGGTGACCAAATGTTTGCACTTTTTAACGATACCATGAAATTACAAGCAATTTAAACTTTTTTTAAATCACCAAATGGCATGATTTAGCTAATCTTTAAAGGCGCTATTAAATCTGCATTTATGTGAAATGAGGTGTTAAAACTTTGAGGTTCAGGATAGGTGAACATTTGAAATTCTAATCATAGCATTATTTTTTATTTTTTTTGAAAAGACAGAAAAGACACAAGTGTCTTACTGACAAAGTCAATGGCCTCAATCAAAATTACATAAAGACAATTTCACAGGTTAAACATCCAGGATGTTCTTATGAGGGTTTAGATGATTTATTTTTCATAGAAGGTCACTTTAAGCTCTGAATGTGAGCTCCCAGGTGGTCTGAATGGTCCATGTTGCAAAGCAGAACAAAGAGTTGTTTTTTTTTAACAATGAGCTAAAGGTTTTGTTGAGAAAGGCCTGTTTTAACAGGGGGAATTCATCCAAACCCCCGAGCAGAAGCCAAGTGGTCCTGAACTCTGAAAGTGAGTCATTGTGCTCTGTAATTTCAGCACACTGCAGCTGTCTTCAGTGACCACGACTGTAGACCTGTTAACCAACCAGATCCAAACGTAAAACCTTCCTTTCCATCTTAAGGTAATAATTATTATACATTTCCCAGAGTTCTCTCTCCCCTTCAATTGCAGTATGTATAGGTTTAGCTGAAATGACAGCTAGGAGGAAGATCCTTCCAGGACAGGCCTGATGACTATTTTGGGTCTCTGACCTTCTTTTCCCGACAAAGAGCCCGTGTTAATCTTTTCTATAATCTCAGTTTTCTCATCCGAATGCTGCAGCTACTGTAAATACCATTTTCCAAGGTTATGGGCTTTGCCTTTAAGTCACATTTAAAACCTTTAAGTATATGTTTTCCCTCTATAGCACCAAGCTGGAGCTGGACAACACGAGCTGGACTGCTGACTCAGATGAATGGGGTTACATATAAAACTTTAAAGACTTTCCAATTGTATTTTTTTTCCCCACTTAACTATTTTCAGTTCTGTATTTCAAACAAGCTTTCCAAATAGGGGAAGTTTGCGGTTCTGTGGTGGAGGAAGAACGAATTACTGTCCTAATACCGGTGCACTTTTTATGCCACTCTGTTGACATTGGTTTAGTCACTTTCTGGTCAGATTGCTGCTGCATGTGGTTAGACAGAACTGTGGTTCTTGACTTTCCATCATGTGCCAGACAGACAGGCAGACAGACAGACAGGTGAACTGTGTCTGGAAACTCTTGCAGAAGCATTTTAAATGGCTGCAGCTTTCCTAAAGTGGCTGTTTAATAAAGGGACTGAACATTTTGATCAAACATGGAAACCATCCTCCCAAACAAACTTTGCTGCTGTCTGCATCTAATTTAGTGCACCGAGTCAGACATTTCCACTCTGTGCCTTAGCCGTAGCAGTCTTTTCAAAACCATTTTTGAGAGCCTGCCACTTATTGCTGTTTTTAAAGCCTTTCATATGTAAAAGTTCAAAGAAGAACTAAAGGCCTAGCATTCCTTGAATAAATGTATATCATCTTTCATACCAGAGTTTTGGTTAAAGATCTTCTTATGGAAGATTTTGGTCAAACCTTGAAAATATGGGCAATTTCATGTGATATTGAGAGATAATGCAAGGCGTGTTAGTGCCTGATGATCATCATTGTAACATACAGTATGTTAGTTTGTTCCTTTACACTACATGAAGACGCATATTTCATGACTGAGTAACACCTGAGGTGACTTATTCCACCAACTTCTCTAACATTGCTGGTTATCAACACAACTTCCTTTTCACACAGTTACAAAGCAGAAAACATGACTAATGAAACATGACTTTAAGTTGACCTTTTAACATTTCTAACAGGGAACCTGAGGAGTCCTCACAGTGAAACACGGGATTGTTCCTCCAGCAAGTTCTGGGTCTGTCTTGGGGGTCCCCTCCTATGGGGATGTTGCTCCAAAGGGAGGTGTCTGATTAAAACAAATGTGGACAAATGTGAGCTAGGTGGATCACCCAAACTTGATTTCTTTCCCTGCAGGTGGAGTGAGTTCAGAAGGAGACGGTTTCATCCAGCCTTTTTAGACTGGGCCCAAGCCCAAGCAACCAAGTTCACGTCTTCCAGCCCTGGCTCCAGGAGGGTGCCTCGCGTTCACAAATTCAAGCAGGATGTTTCTATAAATGCTTCTTGTGGTCTTTGTTCATCAAGGTCTAAGAATTGCTCTTATAAGGCCTCAACATAATCCATCCGAAGCCGAACAGTCGATGTGCGGTCACATGGTTGTTCAGCGTTTGTTTTCGCACACATCTTTCATAGCTCCTGAGACACACTGTGCTGAGCTCCTGGGAAACCTCTCTCACTGCGGTATACATCACTGCATGGGGTTTCTTCACGCTGGAGTCCACAATGAGGAAAAAAAAATCTGAGACCCCTCACCCAACTTTATTTGTGCACAAATAACTCAGTAAAGTCTCATTACCTTCTTCATTGCAAACAGTCCCAGTTTGTTGGTCGTCTTAATTGTAGTTTTTCTGAAAACAATTTTTTCCATCTTTGTTTCTACATTTCCTTTCAGAGCAACTTATTTTCTCTAGTAATAAATTAGCTGAGTTAGTCGTTCATTTGAACAATTTTACAAAGTTTTACTCAGTTTTACCGAACTGAATAATGTCCACAAAAACTCAAGCCTGCGACAGTGGAACTCTATTTAAAGTTCTGTTTCTGGGTAAATCACTTTCACCTCTTACATGCAGTGTAAAACCTCTTGACTTTTCTGTCTCTCAGACAAGTAGTTTACTTCATTGAAATTAAGCTAATTATATTCCATGCCATTACAAAATTATACTTTCATCCACTATCATCTCTGTCATATTTCATGACTGAGTAACACCCTTTTTCAAAATTAAAAGGTCGGAAACGTGCCAAAACCTGCCATTATAATCTGGAGAATCATTATTTCATTGGTCTTTTTAGTCTGTAGCTGTTAGTCAGCTGAAAGCTTAAAGAGTAAAAGAAAAAGTTCTGAGAAATGTTAGTAAGATGAAAAACTGTAAAATCTGAAATTGCCCTGGGGATATAGAAATAAGACTGGTGTTTGTGGTCACAGAGGTTCACATCAAGCACATTTTTCAAGCAAAACTACAAAAACTTACAGGTTCTCGAGGCATTTCATCTAGATGTGAGTGATTTTTATTTGAATTTATTTGATTTGTTGTAGTTGAAGCAACATAATCAGGACAAATCTTATTCTGTGCAAAGCAAGACTTGTGTTCTAAAATAACAAAACCTCAGGCATTCAGCTAGATTTAATGTTTATATGTTTTGTTCTATTATTTACTAAAGTTTATGAGGCAGAAAGACATATTTGCCTTTTTCTCTCCCTGTGTTTGAACACAGCGCTTCAATGTACTTCCCCAAAGTTTATGGTCTTCAGAACATGCCAACACTGGTTTACTTGCTCACATGACAGGGGCTGTTGCTACGGTTTTGTTGCTTTGTTCAGCAACGTGTTTAGCATATACAAGGTTATGTCACAGAGCTCAGATGGTTTTCTCGTGTTTGGATAATGGGAAGCTAAGGAGCTTTATTTGGATGCTCTGATTCACTGTACAGAGACCGCAGTGATGACTGCTCTTTGATTTACTGCTATATCTGGACCCACAGGGTTTAAACACATGTTGAAAGTTTGATGAACACGCCAGTCAGCAAATAATCCATCACAGATGAAGCTGGTATCACAGTGACAGGCCTGTCTGAGGAGGGGTGGAGGAAGCGCTCAGGTCTTATATTTAAGCTCTAAATCACCAGTGCAGCTCTAAAAACCACTTCTTCATGTGTATCATGGGTTTCACTTTCTAATCCCACTTAAATAAAAGTTGTCTGCTATAATCTGCAAAATGCATCTGTTGCGCATAAAGGAACAAAAAACAAATAAACTTTTTGTGAAATGTTACTTTTGGCAAAATAATGGATACCACAAAACACCAAGACTTACTTAAAATAATATTTTTTTTCCATTAAAACTGCTGACAACTCATGAACAAGTTATTAAAGACAAAAGAGAAAATAAATGTTTAGTCCCTGCACTTGAGTTGCTTGTATTTTATGAAGATGGGTTTATACTTTTTCACAAAAGTTAAGATCTCTGTGCAAATTCTGAATTTCAAATAAAACAGCAATAAAATTCACATTATCTCCACCCTGCATTTAGCTGAAAATGACTATAAGAAAATTTATGAAACATTAATTATTAGCTGACTGCAACCTAATAATGCACAATAACACTCACATCATACAGGTAATTCATGCTGGCTAACTTAACAGAAAAGGCCAGTACGTCTTGCAGATGGCTTCTGTAGCAACCCATTCTCACTCCCACCTCGTCGCATGTTCGACGCTTGGTCAGGTTTTGTCTGCGTCCAGTTTTGACGCGGGTAACCCCCTCGCGTCAGTTATTGAGAAGATGAGATGAAGAGGAGGAGCGCATTGTCATATTTTTGAAAAGAGTAAGAAATGCACGGCAACTAACCGTCCCAGACCCTAAATTTAACTTCTATTAGTCGTCATATCCCTGACCTCAGTACCTAAAATTAACCATTAATCCTGATCCCTAATGTTAACTACGGACCCCAAACCAAAGACCCTTATGTGGGCATCAATAACTGACACCAGGGGGTTACCCAACATGTCAAAACTGGACGCAGACAGTACCTGACCAAGCATCAATATGTGACGAGTCGGGAGTGAGAGTGTTTTGTCTGTAGACAGGTCATCAACAATGACTATCTTACCTGTTGAAGATAGCTTCTTAAAACTGTTTTAATTTGGAGAAACAAAGTGTTCTGACCAGACTGTTGAGCTAATGGTGTGTTCCATTCTAAAACAACTTTAATCTCCTTTACACTGGTTCACCTAAATGCAATTTTATGACAATTAAACCACCATTAGTTTCTCATTATATGATTATTTCTGAAAAAAATATAAAATTCCTGCTTGTGTCCCGGGCTGCACCTCAAGTGCTACAGCTAGCTGCTGCTTTTATTGTGTGTGCTTCAAAAACAACCACATATTTCTACATAAATAATTATGTCAACTAAAAAGAAAATTTTAATGAAAAAGATCTGTTTTTATCTGTTTTTTTAAAGTCCATATTATTCAACATTCATCCATCATCCATCCTTTCATTGCAGTAGTTAGTGAAAGGTGAAAGGCAGGAATGTTGTCCTTGAACTATTTATAGTTTAAATCCAAATATTTTTCTAAATGAGAAACACAATTCTCAACATTTTTCTTCAATAAGAAAATTTTTTATGAGTCATAGTTTTATGTGACCATTGACTGAAAACACTGAAGATAAAAATCTAAATGGTTATCTTTGGATCTAATAAATACTAGCGGAAACACCAGTTAGAGATATTTGAGGAAATTGTATAACTTTTTAAAAATAAATTGAAAAGAAAAACTAAAATACATCAAAGTTGGATTAGGATCCAAAATAGAAACAAAATGAGTAGAAATGAAGGAGTATAAAAATATAGAAATGAAATTTTACATTTTTATGTGTATATTGTGATTAGTGGCACCTTTTCAAATGGAATAATTACAGTTTCAATCGTTAGTGGTGTAGAATTATTGTAGTTAAAACCTAGTTCTTATTTCTTCTGTTTCACTCAGTATTTAGGATTCTCCAAATTTTTAAAATATCCTCTTTTTGATGCTTTTATTTAGTTGTAAACTGTGACTGTATGCTTAAGCACAATGCATCTCTAATTTGTGTTTGCTCTGATTGGAGCCCTGATTGCTTCAAGTACGTCACTGCAGCAGAATGAAAGCTTTTTTTATGGTTTGGTGCTGGGTTAAATGCCCCCACAAGCTTTTATTGTGTGGGTTACAGTAAGTTCAGCGCTTGGTAGCAGTCAAGGGGTGTTTCAGACTCCAGAGCTTGGTGGGCGTTGGGGCATTTTTAACTCTTTGGCCTATCTGTTGTGGTGAAGGGTGTGTTTATCTGTGGGGAGGATTGGCGCTAAATGTCTAATTATGCATCTTCCTACTTTTCCACTTTCCCAGGCTACAGTAACAGTGAGTTAATGCACTACATGCTCTGTAATCAGTGATGTCAAACACCACATGAGGCAGAGTCTCACAGATAATGCTCTCTGGTGGTGCAGAACACACACATCCTCCGACTGCCAGAACTTTAGTTATAGTCCTTTCACACCCGTCATATGAGACATGATGTGATAAAAGAAACAAACTCATTTGACAGATCAGAAATTTTATTAGCATAAATGTTTGTAATAAAGAAGGGGAAGGATGACCAGACTCCATACAGTTTGAACCTAAAATAATCATTTGTTTTTCTTCAGTAAGTCTAAACACAAAGGAAAAAGGAGGATACGTGACCAAAAATAAGACACCATGTTCTAAATTAAACAAGGAAATTATTAACCCCTCAACTAAATCTTTTACCTGAAATTATCTCAGATTAAAGCTACTAAATCATTTTTTAGTTCTTCAACTTCTGCCATTTATCTGTAGTCGGGTCATGGAAGCAACAGGTCCGGGAGAAAACCCCAAACATCTCTACCCAACGAGGTCCAACTGCAGGACCCAGGCTAGAGAGGATAAACGGTCTCTCTAGCGGGTTCTGGGGCCTCCTACCAGTGGGATGTGCTCAAAAAACCTCCAAAGGGAGGGGTCCAGGAGACATCCTTATCAGATACCTGAACCACCTCAATTATAAGGGTGGGCATATCGATATAAGTACTGTGTAGTATCAAGATGAGCATCAGTATCAGATTGATAGCGTGATGAAATCTGTATTTTTGTTTACACTTTATTTGCTCTATGGACTAAAAAAAGTGAAAAAATATTGTCCAAGATGTTTTGCGTTAGTTATTAGCTGAAACAACTCCTCTTCCTCGTACCCATGTGCAATAGGTGTTTTGTGTTGTTGACAATGTTACGTTCATAATTTTGTTACATTATCACTTTTTTTTGTATTTTGCACTATATTGAATTAGTTTATAATTTTTATATTATAACATTGTTTTATATTTTTGTACTTAATACAAAGCATTATTTGTCTTAAATCTTTGTTGTGTGTTTTATCATAATTGACTTACTTAAGGCAAAATCACATAAGGATTCAATAAACATGACAACTATGGGTGCTGACATACGTATTGGTGATACTAGCTCTGTATTTGCTTCTTACCGGATTATTACCAAAATTCCTATATCGCCCACCCATACTTAACTGACTCCTTTCACTGCAGCTGAGCAGCAGCTCTACGCTGAGCTCCCCCCAGATGATGGCGCTCCTCATCCTATCTGTGAAGGCTGAGCCTGGCCACCCTACAAAGGAGGATCATTTCCACTTGTATCTAAGATCTCCTTCTTTTGATCATGATCCATGCCTCATATTTTAGTTATTCATTCTAAAATTGAACAAATGATTGTAAATTTGTTAAATTACATGAAAAAAATCTGCTAGAAATGCCCCTATGAACAAATAATGTCCTGATAATTTTTTTTTGCCAAGACATTACCCCCCCCCCCCCCCATCTTTTTATTTTTTTACAGACAACATTTTTCTTACAATGTGAGGGTTGGACTGTAGACAGACCAGTAAATCAAGAGCTTTGCCTTTCAACTAAACTCTTTCTTCATCGCGACTGACCGAAGGACTCATGACCGAGGATGAACTGTTCCACCCATTTCCATTTGAGATCCGTGGCCTCGGATGAACTGACCCTCATCCAAGCATTTTCACACTTGGCTGCGAACAGCCCCGGTGTACGCTGAAGGTCACGGCCCATAGATGCCAAAGGAGAACCACATCATCTGCATAAAGCAGAGTTGAGACCCTGAGGTTATCAAACCAGACACCCTCCTCTCCATGTCCTTGAGATCCTGTCCATAAACCCCACAAACAGGATCAGAGACAAGGGACAGGTCTGGTGGAGTCTGGCCTGCAACAAAAATAAGCTTGACTTTGTGCCAAGAATATGGAAACTGCTTTGGTTATTACGAGCCTTCTCCAGGTCCACATTACATACAGTAAACTAGAGAGTCAAACTTTCATGACCCTCTTAGCAACTTCCCAAGGGTAAAGATCTGGTTCACTGTTCATGACCGGGATGAAAACCACACTGCTTCTCCTGAATCTGATGTTCAACAATTGGATGGTGCCTCCATCCTAGAGTAAACTTTCCCGGGGTAGCTGAGAATTACAATCCCTTGATTGTTGAAACACATTCTCCAATCCTACATTTTAAAAACAGAAACCACCACTCCAACGGTGAAATTTGACATATTGTCACATTGTCATATTATAAAACATGTCATCACTGTTTGTCATATCAGCGTTGATTAAAGCAGGATACATAGTGGAAAGGTCAGCATTCGATCACAGATGAGTGCTTTCATTTCCTTTAACTTGGATTATTTTAAAGCAGTTTTTATTTCTGTTCAGAAAAACAAAATCATTGATTGTCTTAGGCTGTAACAAAAAGCAACAGCAATACATCCAGCTGGAACAAAGAGAAAAACACGACTCCTGTTTTATTGCCACTTTTGTTATGACCTTTTGAGAGCTTTTTAAATCACTGTTGTAACTTTTAAAGTTTTGCATGCTCTAAAACCTCAGTGTATGTTGGGCTTTTGGGTTATCCAGCCAGAGGTTGTTAGTAGTGTCTGTTTCCTGGTCTAAGACCTGAGAGGACTGATTCTTTCATGCAGCTGCACCTCCATGATGGACCGAGCTGTCAGTTAGGGGAGGACATTTATATTTGTTTTTATTTTTACCTTTCACAGGGTGGACGCAAGAACACCTGTAATCAGCTGGATTTGTAGGAAAACAGAGTAAACCAGCACTAACGCTTTGAGATGTTCTGATTATGCGGAAGAATTAGAGACAGTGTGAGTTCTAATGGACCAAAAAGTGCAGAAGTGAGAAATTGTAAACAAGTATGTTATTATGCTTGACCTGTTTGCAAAATTAAACAAGCAACAACTATTTCCCTCCCCATTTTATTCAAGACACACCTCAGTCCCAGAACAGTTTAACCATTTTTGTAATGACATAATTCACTTTATGGGTAAACTAATTATCTTACAATAAATATTTCTACTGCAAATATAATTATTTAAAATCAGCAATCAAATTTGAGATAATCATCAAATTTAGAGTAAAATAAGCTAATTAAAGCAATAAAAAACATAAAAAATATAACATTTTGTCCCTGTAAAGGTTTGATTCATGTATCCTACAGTCTGATGGACAGAAGTCATGCCTCGCAGCAGCAGGGCAGGGTGGGTATCTGTGGTCACTGTCTGTGCCGTTTGTGTCTCCACTGGGACACTTTCTTCTGGTGGCGTTGTGCCAAACCCAGAGGTAGCAATCCATGAATAAGAGTGTTGCCTTAGCAGTTAAAAAAAGCTGTGTTTTGATCATCCCCTCTGGCTATTTATTCCCATAGCAGTTCAGCTGGATTTACAGAATTAGTTGTGCTGGGGAGAGTGGGAATTAAAATTCAATCATTTAGGTTTTCTGCTACTATGCCATTATTGCTACCAAAAGGGCTGCAAATTAAGATTCTCCTTGTCTCTCTGCGACCGCTGAGCTGAAAAAATGCGTCATAAGGGACATGATATGGTCATTTGTGGCTTTGGCTATAAATATGATGCACAGAAAATGATTGTGCAGTCATTTTTACCCCTCTAAGCTTTGTTCAGTGTGGTACCTGTCGTGCATAAGGCATCATAAAAATATTGATTTTATAATGTATTTTTTGTAACTTTTTTATATGAAAATTATATTTTATATTTGGTGACTTAATGCTGAAAAATAGTCCATAAAAATTGTTACATTTATGAATTCTTCAGGTATTGTAAAGACTTTAAATGTGTTTTTAACTTGGCAAAATTTCCTGTCTCCATAATCTTGAGGAGTATTGCCAGCCAGAGTTTCAAACTAAAGATGACTCTCAGGTACTACTACATCAAATTTAGACTCAATATGTGTAAAATTACTGAAATGGAAAACCATTTAACAAAGACGGTTGGGTCCTGAGATTGTATTGCTTGCTGCAGCAAGGAGAGCAATACATCAGATGCAAAGTTGTTCTTTGAACAATTCAAGTTTCATACAATCTTTTAATAGTTTTCTTAACCCACCCACAAGTCATATATTCCCAGATATACATTAGTGTAAACACTCACAGTCCCTGCAATTAAAAATCAGTTCAATTTGGTCTCATGACACAAGTTAAACAGTCCCTTTAGCAACCTCATCTTTGCATTCTCCACTCATACATTGTCCCCCTGATTAAACCACAATTCAATCAAAGTTTTATAATACATGTTAAAAGGTCAGGCTGTCATGCCATTGACTGTGGCAGCTTATTTTGCAAGGAGAAACTGCATGCAAACAGCTGAATCCTTATTTTCCCATTACAGATAAACATGTTAAATTCATCATTTCTTCAACAATTGCCCAAATTATCAACATCTATCAGCTATCAAGGTTTTGCTGTGGCAGCCATCTTGAATTGGATTGAATTTAAAAGTTAATGAGCAATAACTAAATACTCTCGCAAGAGTTTCATTAAAATGTGTCCTGTGGTTCATGAGATATTTTGTTAACAAAGTGGATGCCACAAAGGTTTTTAATGTCTGAAATTTAAGCAAAAATGTCACACAATATGTTATGTTCAGAGTATGTATTGGGGGTGACTCTCAGCTACTACCACACACAATTTTAGCACAATATCTGTAGAATTAGAAGAGTTATAGTCTTTTTTTTGTAATTCAGTAGTCAGCTGGGTTAATTAGGTTGGCTTCAAAAGTTAATTACCATTAGTCTCAGTAAATTCTAGCTCAACATTTGTAAATTTCCTTGTGTACAAAATGACTTCCTACCATCCAGACAGCAAACAGTTTTTTTTATTTAGAAAATGTACAAGAAGAAAATGTTCTTGTTTTCTTTCCTACAGCTCAGTCTGCGGCATCGTGTGTATTTATAATGGGAGACCAATGTCTGGAAACCTACTGTACTTTGATTCATAACTTCTGATGTTTACATCAGAAAAATTCTGTAAAATCTAACATTTAATCCCTCAACATTCACATCTACAGACACCTTAAGTTCTACATGAGATGTTTTTTATGAGAAACACTACAATTATTAAAATGCTTTAGTAGGTGTTTGAGGTATTCCTTTATGAAACAAATGAATTATCACTTTTCTTATTTTGTGTCATTTTATCTTTTGGTTCTTTGTGGTTTTTGTTTGAAGTCTAAATCAGCCCATAATCCCAACTGCCTAAAACAACAGGATTGCCTCCAAAGGATGAATGTAAGAAAGAAGGCGTGTATAATCTTGGCTCCTTGTCCACTCTGGGCACGGCCCAAAGATCAGCCAGTGACTGAGCAGCAGTCCTCGTGGTCAGTCCGCAAACAGAACTTTGTCACAACAAATCAAGAAAAAAATATGAGCTGATGACAGCAGACCTTGGACATTGAAGCGAAAAAAGGAAAACAATAAAAAGCATAAAAAGAGAGGCTGTTCTGGGTTTGTTCTAACACACATGAGTTATGCTCTCAAAAGGCTTACATAAGACCCTGAATTTAGATGTTTATATGAACACAAGGTTCAATGAAAACAATGGAAAAACTTTCCAAAACACCTCATTTTATGAAATGAAGAAGAAAAAAAGAAGAAAAAAAAAAAGAAAATTTAACAAAAATACAAAAACCTAAAACATGCAGGCAGTGCGGTCAAACAGTCTTTTCTCAAAATACAGTTTGAAAATATATTTATAGCCCTCTTTAATATAAGCACTGAATAATGCAGCCACATTTAACAATGTTACACAGATATTGCTTTTAGGAAAACACAAAGCTACAACTCCAATATTACATATATTGAGCTACAGTTTCTTGTGGTGGTAACTGAGAGTCATCTCAAGTCTTTATACTTAAACCTTTGTAACTATTCTTTGTCTTTCTGTTAGCAAAATATCTAAAGGACCACTGACTAGATTATTTTGAGGCCTTCTGAAAACAATATTTTTATTTGAATTTATAACAGAATATCATTTGGAGCCATACCATGTTATGGTGGACACCATAGGCAACTTACCTTAGAAATCACAAAAATATTTACACCTTAGTCAATTTTACAGACAGTTATAGTTGGAAATTCCCATTTCCCAGTACAACTGAGCCGCAGCAAAAGCAGCCAGTGAAAATGCAGCAAAATAGAGATTTTACACTGCAAATTTTGCGGTTGACTTTCAAACCCTTTGCACCTGCAACAAGTGCTGGGATGACATAAATTTGTATGAAAACAATTGACATGCATTATGGGACTTTATGCTACCAACTAGCATAAAATACTACTACTACTACTAATAAAAAAATAAATAAAAATAATCATGCATTAGTAATAACGTTTTTTGGGATACTCAAAGATGCTTTACATTATTCATTCACACATTCACACACTGATGATGGTAAGCTAAATTGTAGCCACCTTAATACATCTTTGAAGTTCTTGCTGTCCACATAAACTGCAGTGTCGGGTCACATTTGGCCCACGGGCCTTGAGTTTGACCCATGTGGCCAATAAGAAAGGAGAGCCACTTTGTTTTAAATAAAATAAATGGGTTTTTAAAGTCAGCAAGTAATGCTTAAGTTCTAACTCAGCAAGGACTTGTATTAGTACTCAGTATTGGTAAAGTACTTGTACTTGGTTTGAGAAAAACATATATCGGGACTTATCCTAAATCAATTTCAACAATAATCCTTTCTGTTTTTGCTGTTTATATTCTATAAACAACAGATAGGTTTGACTTGTTTGTTCAGTCCATTCATAAAAAAATAACCCAGTAACACAACACTTCCTCATTCTGTTTTCCTCCTGAGTGGATTTTAATTTTAGAGAATACATAAATGTATATTTATGCAAAAATATTTATAAGAAAAAAGTGTCTCTCTTGTTGACTTTCTATTCCCAGCGTCTGAGCAGACAAATTTACATGCTGGAAACCATGATGGGTTTGATGTGTGTATACAGCGGTGGAGAATAGTGAAATTCCCTCTGGTCAGGTTGACCATCTTTGGTTTCTGTGTAAAACTCCACCGTCTGATCAGTCAATATGTTTCCAAGTGTGTCCTCCACATTTAGCTTTATGGTTCTGTCCAAAGTGTCTTTAGGATATGGCTCCGACATGTTGCTGTGGAGAAGAGCTGTCTGGATTTTATTTTCAGACTAGTTATTAGCACAATCCCTTTTTTTATTTATTTATTTTTATCTAATTCAAGAATGTGTCAACTGTTAAAGTTGATTACCTATGGAGACAGTTTTTCATGTGGATGCCTCAGTTTAGTCCAGGAAATATAACAATCAAGTAAGCAGACTTGTTTATCACTCATTCTGTAGTTCAGAGCCAGGTCATCATCAGCTCGCCTCCCAGAGTTCAAGCAGACATTAACTTTGCAAGATTTCTTGATGGAGAAATTACCTCTGCTTGCTGTTCACACCCAAACTTTATTTTCTAGGTCTTCATTTACAGCCGAGAGAGTAAAAGGGCAACAGGGTGCATTAAAAATGTAGCAGAACTACATCCAACACTAAACTCAGTAAAAAAAAAAAAAAAAAAGGAAAGTTAAATGTGTCGTTAAATTTTATCCAAAGGTCCTTTGTCTCCAGAGCTCTGCCTGGACCAAAGCTTTTTGCAACCTTGCCATCTGCTTTTCGGTAGGTCTCCCTTCTTAACTCTAATTAAAATCCATAAATGTAACTCAGTGGTTATATGATTTTTATGACCCCCTCAGAAAACCCTTCCAAGAACCACCATTGACGAACGTTAAAAAACAGTATATTCATATCTGACATAAATGAGCAAACTGGTCAAATCGCTTAAAATACATGTCAAACTCAAGGCCTACGGGCCAAATGTGGCCTGCCGTGGCATTTTATGGGGCCCAAAAGAGCTTCAAAGATGTACAAAATAAGCATATGCTGCTTTAAAGCCAGCATTAATTTTAAACTACATCTCCCATAATGCATGTAGATTATTTTACCTACAAAATGATGGCATGCCACCACTAGGTGAAGGTGCATAGGGTCCAAAAGTAGCTGGCAATATTTACAGTGTCAAATCTCTATTTCACTGCATTTTCATTGGCTAATTTTTCTGGAGCACCTATGTACTGGGAAGTGGGAATTTCCCACTTACTAGTCATGAATTTAAGCTGGAATGCCCCTCCAGGGGCAATTATCTGAAAGAGAGTTTAGAATTCAAGATGGCAACTACCTACCACAACTCAACTGAGTCGAATTGTCTTATACTTTATAGTTATTTATTGCACATTGATTTCATTGCTGTTTCTATGCAGGAAATATCACGTAGAGCCCAGTTATTATTTATTTGTGGTGTTCAGCTGTATGGGACGAGGATCATGACGTTTAGTTTAGGCCCTCAAAAATCAGCTTTTGGACACTCCTAGTTTGAGTAAAAACAGCGAATCATGTTTTCGATTTTAATTACGATAAGTTATTTTAGTTAGACATAGATGTGTGGTATCTACAGAAACATCAGAATCTTGGCTAAAAGCTGGTAAAAAAATGTTTTATGAACAATCGAGACGTCTAAAATTACGAGTAGTTGAACACAAAACGTAGATAATTAAAATAAAATTACTTTAAAAATGTGGCGTCAGAGACTTAAAAAATATATTTGTGTTAAATGGGGGGCATAATTTGTTATTTTTGTTTTTGATGTTTTAATATTACTACTTTTATTACATTGGGTTCATCATTTTGTATTCATGATTAAATGCAGCAAAATAAACTAATTCAAAAGTAACAGATTTTTGTAGTACTTGGTTTATTTACATAATGACTTTAATTGCTGGATGTTCGGCCCCTGAGCTGTTGGTCTGCAGTAACTGTTGTCCCTGGAGCAATTTAGTCAAATAGCCCTGCCTTAAACAACGCTTTAATGGTGTAGAAATTGTGCTGGAAGGGTAAAATTCAAACTAAAAACAGTTAAAATGTGCGTATTTTGCCCACTTTTATGGTTTTAATCTGTAAATAGGTAACACCCAAAGTTGTCCTAAGTACTATCATTGGTACTTGTGGTACAATGGAACCATTTCATCTAAGATTCAGTGGAGAGCTGCATTAGCTTCATTATGTATAAATACTTTTTGTGGGGTGGGATTTGTACAGATTTAAGACAGAACCTGTGAGATGCATTGAGTTTGAACAGACACTGCATGAGGAGCAAGGTCTGCCTGAAATGTCCGTCTGAGTCCTGGGCCTCCCTGCAGCAGCAGACTTCTTCAGCCCAAAGGTCGCTCTCCTGTTGAAGAGTCCATGAAGGGTCTCTGATGAGTCCCTTACATCCCAACTTCAGTGAGAAAGAAAAAAAATCTGGTTCTGTTATTTGATGACAATTTTGTGGTGATTTCGTTTTTTAAAGCTATCTATAGGTGGCATAGCCCAGTGAATCAGTTAATCCTCTTCCTATCTGAGGGTTGGGAGTTTGATCCTCTGAATCATGCCAAAATGTCTTCAGGCAAGACACTGTACCTCTCTGTAAAACTGAATTCACAAACAGAAAAGTCCACAGCTGGGTCTCTGTTTCCTCCTGTTCTGTCAGAATCCAAACAACACATGCCAGAACCAGACGACTGTGATTAGGATCTTCCTGAGGACAAAGTACTTCATTCTTCTTTCTGCACATTTAATAAAGATGATAGGAAATTAGATTATGCAGTCATAGCAGCAACTTACTCACACTTAGTTATGAATCATGAGCTCACAATGGAAAATTAACGCCACTTATGTATAACTCTAAAAAAAACTAAAGACATGTTTTGTCTCAAATCTATTATCTGGTGAACTCTTGCTGAAGGTCTGAACATCTCTGACACGAAACAAAAGGAAGTTTGTTCAAATTCAAAACTAGAAAAGCCTAAAAATGACACAATTTAATTAGGATGATGGTAGGCATTCGGGATAGAAAATCTAGTTGGGTTAAGTAAGTCTGCCCTCTGCAGACGGATGTAAGAACATGAGGATTTCTTTCACACTATTTCTTTCACACAACTGACAGAGGCATCTTTACCCAAGTCTGGAAAAAACTAAAATAGATTATAATTAATGCATAAAAAAACATGTTGCATTTTGAGGTACATTAAACACATCAGTTTGCATTCTATAGATAAATACAAAAGAAAGAAAATCTAACAATTATTGAAAGTTAAAGTGCTGTTTTTCAGATGTTATATATTATTTTCACCAGAACAGAATCCCAGTGGTTTAGGCTCAGTCAGAGCGGACACAAGTTGCTGCAAATTTTCAGTTACTTTATGTTCACAAACAGCCACAGGATGGCGTTATACTCCTCTCTGATGAGTATAAACCTTGCACAATCCACCTGACTCCTTTGAGAAAATCTATAGGCCTATATAAAACAATACCTTCCTGGAACGGAGGCTATGACTAATGTGTTTTTTTTTTCTTTCTGGCAGAGCACCTGGAGATCTCTGCTGTTGTTGATTTGATCACGAGAGAATCCCTTTTGAGATACGACTAAAAGGTTCAAGTTAATGATTTCCCTGGAGGCCAGCTCACCTTTACTGAACAAAACAGTAATGAGTATTGACTTGAGTTGGACTTAGAATTTATCCACAGGAACTAATTTCATTCATTTTATTCATCATGTTCTCAGCTTCAGTTGAGTTTTTCCCCCTCCCTCACATGAATAGACCCATGAGCTCCGAAAAAAACCCTCTTGGTTAAAATGCAGCCAAGCAAACAATGTCCCTTTTCTGCTCCTGACAGTTTATTTTTTTAAAGCTAAATTTCTAAATGGAATACCTGAGGCAGAAAGCTATGAAAGTCTTGAGACAAGAATGATTTAACTTAACTCCAGCTCTGAGTAACCCCCAAATCAAAAAGAAGGTTGAGAATTTTCATAACCGATGTTGCTGACGCTAATTTTGAAATGCCTGTGACGTGCATATACATCAAATACACAAAGTCAGAGAAAACATATTTATATTTAGGAAACTTGACATAATACACATGATTTTACCCGTTTTGTCACATAACTGGCAAATTTTGTTATAAATTTGGCTCAGTCAAAGTGAAACAGGAAGTGACATCAAAGGGAAACTCTTAAAGAAAGAAAACTCTGATCTTTGTTCATTGAAACAATATTATTTGAAATCTGACTCTCCTTCATCTCTCTGATAGAGACTCAAAATAATCTAAAGAAACATCAGCTTCTTCTGTCTTGTTAGCCATTGTAACGTTCCTTTTTGACATCACTTCCTGTTACCGCACATGCTGATATCCTGTTTCATCTCAGCTGTGTGAATTGTTTTTTGCAGCATATTATCTTTACAAAAATGCATTCATTTTTATTACAAAAATTTGATGAAAAATTTGATGTCACAGGCATGTCTAATTGTTACCTGCAACCTGAGATTTATCACAAATGACATTAAAAGTCAGGCAACATCTGTTCTTAGTGATGCTCACTGGAATGCACACAAAAAACACATAATTTAGTCAACAGCTTGAAAAGCCTGTTTTGAAGAAATAAAATAAATATTAAATATATATATATATATATATATATATATATATATATATATAACACATAGAAACCTGAATGACTCTTAATTTTCTGCTTCTAAACTCAGACAACAATGAGTTGGAAGGAGAGATCTTATTTCTCCTGTCTTAGCTTCTCTCCACTGGCTCCTTGTCAAATTCAGAACAGAATTTAAAGTCTTACTTCTAACATACAAAACAAACTGACTACATTTTCTCACTCTACTGCTGTTTTAAGTCACTCTCCTCTATTTTCTCTTTGTTGTAATCACTTCTATAACATGTTTTCTTTGTCTTTTCCAGAGGAAAATACACCTGGACCAGTCATTTCATGTTTCTCTGTCTCTTTCCTGTCCCCCAAACCCAGCCGGTCGAGGCAGATGGCCGCCTGTCCTGAGCCCGGTTCTGCTGGAGGTTTCTTCCTTTTAAGAGGGAGTTTTTCCTCTCCACTCTCACCAATGTGCTGCTCAGGATGGGAGACTGTCATGAAGTGAATTATCAACATAATCTGTTGACTTCTTTAGATTGATTGATTGATTTTGTACAGTGCCCTGAGATGACATTTGTTGTGACATGGAGCTAAATAAATAAACTTGTATTTAAGAGTAGCTACTTCAACATATTTTTACTCAAGTAACATTAAAGGTTAAAGTTAATCATCTAAGAATTTACTCAAGTAAGAGTAAAAATGTAAGAGGGTAGTTGAGACTTGTGTAACTGATCATAACATCTGATTCAATATTTTAAAACAATGTCATCAGACTGACAACAAATAGAAAGTTTTGTGTTTTTAAGTTTGATAATAATAATATTAATAATAGAGAACAGTAGATTATAGGAGACTGTTTTGCTTTTGGTTTTACATAGTTTAATCATTGGTACATGAGTGAGAAAATGATTTTAACACATGCGTTTTATTCTGTAACAATACATTGATGAATGTTACTCTGATTTAAAATACAATAATCTTATGTTAATGTTTATTAGGGAAATAAGTTTGAAAGGCTGCAAGAAATATTTTCATTAATTTGTTTGAGCTTAAAGTGTCAGTTATTAGTTTGAAGAAACAGGAACCCTGCATGTAGAAAATGAGGAACGTCTACAATTCCTCCAGACGTTAAGTGACCATTTGAACCTGTCAGTTATGAAGGCAACCATTGAAACAGGAAGTCAGGCATTGTCATGGAAATTTATGATTTATCCCCTCAGGCGACATGCATTCTAAACCAATAGAGGTTCTTGAAGCTGTTTGATATTAAAATGTTCTTCCATCCAATATTTGTGTGTGTGTAAGGTGTCTCTGCTGCATTTCTGGTTAAACATGTTTGTTCTTCATTCATTAAAGCTATTTATGGAGAGTAAAAAGTATGGTGTAGTAAAACTACTCCTAAAAGTACTTTTTTCCCCCAAAGAGTTACTCAATAAATGTTACTGCGTAAATGTCACTGGTTACCACCTGCCTCTGTTTATCTTGAGAAATGCTGAAGAGTATGTGTTGTGAGGGATGGCCATCTTGTAGATTCATTATAACATGTAATCTGTTGCAGAGACATATCCAGTGATAACTTTGTGAAAGTTTATTGTGATATTTTGCTGACAGAGATTGCACACGCAGACACAGCAGAAAACATTTCTTTTGGTTACAGGAGATAAAAGGAGTCAGAGCTATTCAGCCAAACTGCAGGCTGTTTTAAGATACAACATGTTTTCATTTTGCTAACTTATTATTATTTTGATTTTCTCCTATTTGAGTCATACTAAAACTTCAAACTCTGCCCTACAAGACCAAGACCCTCTTATCCTTTTAGTGCCCAACCTTCAGGCTCAGGATGAAATGAACTTCCTTGTGAAGACTAAAACTGCATCTGAAGGGAGATTTCTTTCTGCTTTTCAGAGACTCATGCAAGAATGACTGACTGAATCAGTTGCAAACATTCACCACACACAAACACACAAACACGTACACACACATGCACATACAAGGCTGCACATATTGTCCAAACAAATGGTCTGGCAGACTCCCAGTCTACCATCTGCCTGGATTGAGACTTGATTTGATATTGGCTGCTTTACCTGGAGTGGAAGGAAAGCTTTTCTCTCTGCTGAGACTTACAGAGTGTTTGTACTGCTAGGCTTACATGCTGTAGACATTCAGCATCTGAGGTATGAGCTGCCAGCACGTCCCGAGGCCACTGTATGGGAGGGCAAAGCCATCTTCCACTCTCCTTAGCAAACATGCCTACAGCGATGAGAAACGGGAAAAGGATTTCCCCAGAAAACAAATATCCCTTGGCAAAATGTATGTGTTGGTCTGCAGCTACTCTGAAAGTAAAGAGTGACACATCAAACTTTTTGACAGCTTTTGCCTAAATATTTAGGGGCATTCAGAAAGAGTTTGCTCCACAGAGAAAACAGCAACATACTGCCTCTTTTTATGGAAGTTATTTTTCCTATTCCTATAAAATATTAGAGGACAAAACTGTTGACATCCACAGAAGTTGTAGTGTCTGCTTACCTCCTGAGTAGAGGGACCCTCTCAACGTCCTGCCTGTCCACTCTCTGAACATGGATCCAGAAGACTTTCCTGCATCTGAACGATGTGGAGTATCTGTATCAAACTGATGAGTCAAACCCCCCTAAATAAAGTTACATGTTAGTTTTTTTTATATGGTGAACAAGCTTTAGGGAGGCGCTCATGTCTCATGAGACTACCAGATGGTCTGAAAATGGGACTATCCTCAGTTGGGCTGAGTTGCTTGAGCCTATCTTGCTCTAACTTTTCCAACTTTGCTTTAGTTTGGATTCAAATCTCCATTTGTAGCTTGGAAGGAAAAGCTGATTTCACTAAAGGCACATTTATTGTTTTCTTACAATGTTTTTATACACAGCATGTGCTTTGGTGCTGAAGTAAGATAGCCAACAAGTGAAAAAGTTAAAGTACATTTTACAGTCTTGTATAAAGTATGCCAAAGTGATACTTAAGTTAAAGTACAAGTATCTTACCATAAAATTACTTTGGTAAAAGTTAAAGTCTCCTCAAAGAAAATTACTTGAGTAAAAGTAAAAGTATCTGACATTTAGTGTACTTCAGTATTAAAAGTAAATTTCTGATATAAAATGTACTTAAGTATTTGAGTAAAAGTGAGCAGTTAGAATTTCCAAAATGGCATTTTATCAAGAGGTGACCTCCCCATAAAACATTTTTCTAAAGGCCATAATGACCATAATGTTATACTAAAATGTTAATGTTGAAAAATGTGGAATGCACTATATATTACAGCTGCATATACTGTATATCTCTGCCAGTTATCTTTATACTCGGCTACATACGTCTGATATGTCCTGCTGAAGTGTGAGGTGATTTGTGTCAAAGGGGTGTGATGGATTGGACAAACCAATAGGGTGTTAGAATGATATATATTTATACTTCTCATCCAATCACAATTAAATTCAATCTGTCTGGGAGGCACGACATATCTGGATAGTTTTATTTGTTTGTTTTTTAAATAACAAGCCAGAATGAAAATAAGCCAACATGAAATAGGAATAATGACTTTTTTTCCTTTTTTTTTTGGAGGCAGTGCTTATAAGGCTGAGTTCACCTGAAACTCCTCAGACTGAAGAAGTCTCTTGGAGAAAAGATGAAACGTTTCATTAAAGAAGAACTCGTCCAGAGGATTTTTTTCTGTTTGACTTTCTACTTCTTACATTTTTTTTCAATGTAAGAAAAAGTAGCCTGATAAATGATTACTCAAGTAATGTATAGATGACCAAAATTTCTACTTAAGTAAAGTAGCAAAATGTTTGTTCTTAATTACTTTACACCTCTGCATTTTTCCACTTTGGAAGTCTTAAAATTACAATGCCTGGCCAAAAAATAAGTCACCACCTGGATTTAACTAGTGTTGTGATCTGGGGTTGCTGCAGTTGGTCAGGTCTAAGTTCAACAACAGTCTGAGCTCAAAGAATGAGGACAGCTGACTACCTGAATATAATAAATGATCAGGTTATGGATTTTTTTTCTTCCGTTATGGCTCGGGCATATTCCAAGATGACAATGCCAGGATTCATAAAGCTCAAGTTGTGAAAGAGTGGTTCAGGGAGTGAGACATCATTTTCACACATGGACTGGCTCCACAGAGTCCAGACCTTAACCCCATTGAGAATCTTTGGGATGTGCTGGAGAAGACTTTTTGCAGAGGTCAGACTCTACCATCATCAATGCAAGATCTTGGTGAAAAATTAATGCAACTATGGATGGAAATAAATCTTGTGACATTGCAGAAGCTTATTGAAGCAATTCCACAGTGAATGCATGTCTTAATCAAAGCTAAAGGTGGTCAAACTAAATATTAGAGTTTGTGACCTTTGTTTTTTTGCCCAGGGAGTGTATATATTTGTGTCCTCATTTCTGTATCAAATAATCTATCCATGCATTTGTGCCATTTAACCTCCGTTTAATTCATCCCAAATAGTGTACTTTCTTTTCTTTAGACATCTGACTGACAGGAAATCTATGCTTACATTTTACAGAACAGGATACTTTCACAACAAATGTTTAAACAATATGTAAGGTTAGAAAAACTTATTGGTTTGCACAAGAAGCAAAAACAAGCAATAATTGAAAAGACATCTGCATATATCCTAATGAATCAAACATATCTCCACTGGATTGCATTAACAAATCATATACATTTCAAATAAGCAAAACTGGATTCATTACATTTTATAATTTTTAACAAAAAGTACATACATGTTTTTCTTTCTTGAGGTGTAAATATTTAATTTTGTGTAAAATACATTCAGGGGTTCTGCTAACGACAAGTAAACTGGTTATTCTTTTCAAATAATCTTGTCAAAGTTTTGGCTGGAAATTCCCTTATTTTATTTTTATTGGCATGAATAGATATTTTTTTTGTTCCAAAAGCTAAAAACAAACAAACACAAAAAAAAAGCAATTCAAGTCAATGGAAAATGCACAAAACCCACCACAACTTTAAGTATTAATGAAATCATTGTTGTTTTGTAAGTTAAGTCAACACAAAACTCTGATGCACACCAAACAGCCAAAACATTATGAACACCTGTCATGACATCAGGAAATCCTAACGTGAACTGCAGGGATTTGGATGAAGTTTTTCCAGTCATTTCTCCCTCCCACAGTCGGTGCACATAATGTTGTCTCGCTGAGTGAGGAAGCCACGCCCCACCAGTGACATCGAGCACTGCAGGCAGGTGAAACACTCACTATGCCACTGGCGTTCCTCAAAAGAGATATATTTGGCACCTGCCAAACCTGTACACCACAATCACATATTCAGATCAGTGCACACGTGACATGAGATAAACAAGTACTCCTGGAAGAGAGGGGCATTGTTTTACACTAAGTGGAAGTAGTCAGAAGTAGGAACTTACAAGAAATGGACTTGGTGCAGCCCACACACTTCTTCGCAAACAGATTGTTGAAGCACTCGAGGCAATATGGGTAATTCTCTCTGGAGGTGAAGCGCTGGCCTGATAACTGCTTCCTGCAGCCAATGCAGAGGAAACACTCACGGTGCCAAGGCTTGTCTTGGTAGGTCACACCACCCGTTGTGATGGCCTAGAAATAGGCAAAACGCAGGCAAATTACAATATATTTTTTTATAAATGTCTGTATTTGTAAAAACACAATTTATTTTGAGGCCTTGCAGTCATGGTTTAGTCCCAAAATTCAAGAGAGAAAGTCATGAGGAAACACAAAGACCTGGTAGATGTAACCCTACCTTTTTACACGCACAGCACTGGTATGCAAACTGCTTTTCAAAGCAGGGCACACAGAAGTAGCTGGTGTCTTTGGGGATGAAGGACTTGGTTCCTATTGGCTGCTGGCAACGGTGGCACAGGAAGCAGGTCTCATGCCAGCTGTTCCCCTTGTATTCCATTTTTCGGGAACCTGGCACAAGAGGAAAGATCAGCTAAGCCTGCATATGGTCCCTCAATGACAGAATTACACCATGCCAAAAATAGTGCATCCATTCTGCAGGGAGGGGTCTGACCACTGTAGATAAATCTGCAAAGTGCTTTTTTTCAAAGAAATTAAAGTTTTTTAGTTTACCATAATGTCAAATACATAAACAAATGCTTACAGCAAATAATTTGACTAGTTTATATGTTTATTTATTTATTGTTGTATTGTAAGCTTGAATAAGTTCAATAACTCTAACGAGTGCAAATAACAAACCAACATAATTATTAGCACCATCTTGCATGATTTCTAATCCGTGTCATTTTGACCGGAGGACAACAGGAGGGTCACCACAGGTCATAAAATAATAACTGCCAAATCCATCATGAACATGTTCTGTTTTGGATGGTGCTAGACTCATCTGATGGCACAGATTCAGTGGATCTTGTGTTTTAACACTGAAGGCCAAAAATAAATGTTTTATTTAAAAAAAAAAGCCTGTTTTAAAATCTCTGTATTAAATATACGAACTACAAAATGTACTCGCTGTCATTGATCTAGATGTGCAAATCATTATGTTTGCATAATCACTCCATCGTATGAAGAACATTTTCAAGATTAAATGCAAAATCTTGAAAAACTCAATCATGTATTTATTTTTGAACTGATGACTCTAACAGTGTCTTCATAGCTCTGCCGAAAAAGTCCGTCAGACAGCTGCAGCTGATCCAGAACTCTGCAGCCTGCATCCTCACTAAAACTAAGAAAGTAGAGCACATCACCCCAGATCTAAAGTCCTTACACTGGCTCTCTGTGTCTCAGAGAACAAACTTTAAAATAATTCTGTTAGTTTATAAATCATTCAGTGACAACACATTAAAGATGTGTTGTCATTGTATCAAGTTTCTAAACCACTCAGAACTTCTGGTTCAAGTCTACTCCGCATCCGCAGCATCAAAACCAAACATGTAGAGGCAGCATTCAGTTTTTATGCTCCACTAATCTGGAACAAACTTCCAGAAATCTGCAAAAATGTTGAAACCCTTTTAAATCAAGATTAAAACCCCCATTTGTTTAGCGTTGCCTTTGACTGTTCTGTTTAACATATGAACTGAAACATCTTTCATTTCAGCCGGTGGGCCAACTTTTTGTCTTGATGCTAAAATGTGTTTTACAAAAAAACTTGCCTTGCTTATGAATAATTAGCTCCATAAAAAAAGATGAAGAGCAGATGAGCTTGTTAAAAGCAGGGAGTCAAAGTTTATTCTGCACCTTGGAAACAGTCGCTGAGAGAACAACTGCAGAGTTTCTAATATTAGACATCATTTTAGGGAAGTTTTGTCGCCTAGTGTTACCTGTTGTCACGATCAAAACAGAACTTTTAATCTACTTGCTATTTAAAAAGTCTGTTATTTCATAAATTAAATAGAGGGTGGCACACTCTTGAGGAGGCTGCAGGATGACGTCCTAGCCTAGGACCTTTTTATGTGGAGTTTACATGTTCTCCCCATGCACCCGTGGTGTTTTCCCCCTGCACTCCTATTTCCTCCCACAGCCCAAAAATATGCATGCACTCTAAATTGTCCCGAGGTGTGAGTGAGAGTGTGAATAGTTGTCTGTCTTGTTTGTCTCTATGTGTCCCTGTGATGGACTTGGAACCTGTCCAGGGTGTACCCCTGCCTCTTGCACCGTGACCGCTGGAGATAGACACCAGCTCCCCCCATGACTCAGAAAGGAGAAAGCGGGTAAACAAAATAGATGGATGGTTGAACTAAGCTTATTGCCATAGTTAATATGACACATTGCACAGTTCGCCCGGCTCTTATAGGTCTCTGTACCTGGCATGACAGTTTTCTTGCAGGTGCTGCACTTGGAGGAGTAATCGTGTGCATAACATTCAGTGCAGAGCAGTAAATCCTCCTTGGCTGCAAATGCCTTTTCTGCCAATGAGCGACTGCACTTTGCACACTTGAAGCACTGCTCGTGCCAGTGGTGATCCTTGTAGGACAAGTCCTGAGATGGTTGAAGACAATACTTGAATTATTTGTTTCAAATGAATTAATGTAATCAGAATTAACATGCACTAAACTACTGTCTATGACATTTTTGTCTATATTACAGCACACTCCTGAGGCTTCTTTCATTGTGCTTCCTTACCTTGCAGTTACAGCCGATAGGTAAAGAGCAGCCCTCACAGCAGTTGGCAAATAGGTTTTCATAGCACTTTGTGCAGTACTGCGTGTCATCTTTCATTATGTATTTCTTCCCCAGCAGAGAGTCTTTGCAGTAATGGCAATCAAATCGCTCACTGGTGGACATTTTTGCTCACTTTTTTTTCAGAGGAGGAGGATAGTCCAGCGATTTCTTCTTTCTTTCATCAAGCAAGAAAAGAGACCAATTTTTTCCCCTCGTTTCTTTCTAAAAAGTCATGCTGCATTAAAAGAGGTTTTTACCTGAGTTGATGTGGAGCAAGACTGCAGTTGTCCAGACATGGGGGTGAAGCTAGGGATGAAAGAGGGGGGTCAGGGAGGATTATGGGGGTATCTACTGAGAGGCTCTTCTATAAATACAGGCCCACTTATTAGTGGTAATCTCCAGAGAGAATGCACATACTCCCTTGCATCGTCCGTCACCTTTTAAGGTAGCTTGTGGAGCCATCACTGAGCCTTTAAACTTACATAATCCATTGATGCTTTCTCCCAAAATGAAAAAAAACAAGCTATGAGAATTTAACTTTTATGGTGTTGTTCGGAAAAAAGGGCAGCAAGGTTTCTCACATTTTCAGAGAACAAATACACAACAGTGTAGATTTTGGTGCCATATCAGAGACAGTTGGTCGTTTGGATGTCGTAACTTGTGTGGACACACTTGTGGCCTTTGCATGTGCCCGCAGCACCACGAGCAACTGCAGATGGCTTACAGGAGGTACGTGCCAGCAGGATTCTGGTTGCCAGGTACTAACCGAGCTATATTCAGGATTTCACGTTGGTTATCAAGAGCACCTTGGCAATGCTTCAGAAAGTGAAAGCTGCAGAAATAGAGGAGCAGAACAGGCTGTTTCAGTATTGATTAAGCTCCTGAATCACAACACTGCTTCAGCTGTTTGTCTTCATGTGAGTCATGGTTGGTTTCATCAAGTCTATCAATCTTTAGGAATGAAAATGTTGGTGTGAAACAACACATCCTTGTTTTAAATGCTCCATTGGCACCTTTGAATGACAGTCAACTAATTGCGCTTGAGCTGTGGCAGGCACATAAATCTGTATCGGTTTTCTAACAAAATGAAGGAGAGGACAAACATCTTTTTAAAAATAGCCTGGAACGACCACCAGCCCAGCCCACCGTCCTAATCCGTCACACACAAACACACGCATGCACACACACGCACACACGCACACACAGGAAGGTCAAAGAGGGATATGAGACTGAGAGGAATGCAGCTCTAAGGGAGATGAACTCTCTTCCCTTCTGTCTTCCTTTGACATTTACTTTATTACCAATCCTTGTAAAGAAATGCATCTGGACTCTTGTAATGAATGTGATCCATTTTTAAACCAGCTAATAATGCTATAGCTTGGTTCTGCTGTGTGCATAGGTGTTTTTTTTTTACTAACATCTGAAGAACAGTCGGTGGAGCTGAGCCACACTTGCTGGTTTGAAACAAAATAACTGCACTTGTTGAAAGGTCACATGACTGATTTACTGTGATGTCAAAAATAATAACTGTTTCATTTCTTTCTGTAATGATGTGATTTTATGTTCTGTACAGCAGTTTAGTGCAGAACAGTCGTTCAGTTGTTTTCTCCTGCAGAAAGTTGGTCCTCAGCTGTTGTGATTGACCCTTGAGATTTGGACAGATCAGCACAAGGTCTGAATTGATCTCAGGCTCAATTTGGAACTTCTGATAAAACATCAGATACATCTTTTTTTATGTTAAGACCTCATTGTGACACAGGCAGCCCATGTATAAACAGTAGAGTTGTGTCACTCTGAACTGGTGGTCAATACAAAAAAATATCTCTATACAATGTCACCTCATTCATTAAGACATACTTTAAGGTGGGGAGTGTCAGACTCATTTTCACCAAGAGCCACACAAGCATTATGGTTACCCTCACATGACACATGTTTAACTTCGACTAAACAGGAAACATCCCATTCCTTGTCTCATTGCTACTTATACTGCTAACAAACAATAGCTGACTACAGTTGACTAAATGTGAAATTGATGTGGCATTCTTTACGAGACTTCAATTTAGGAAAAAAGAGTTAGACTTTCTTTGTTCAAAACAACTTCACAAGTAGTCTAATGGATGTGGAAGGTCAAAAGTTCTCTTTCATGAGTGTGTATTGCAGAAAATGTATTTTTGTCCAAAAAAAAAGGAAAATGACTTTGATGGAGATAAGCTGGAACTGTTTTACAAGATGGGTTCCAGTAAGTAATTTTGGGGGTCGCCATTGATGTGTATGTGGGAGACACTCCTGAGTCTTGGCAAAAAAGAGACTGTGATTGTGTACCTGAAAGTATAAAACTTACAGCTCTCTTGAAGAACTGCTAATAAATTCCTCCCTCAAGGCTGATTGCTGAACCAAGACTTCTGCATGTGCTTTTCTGCCACCACAAAATAAATAATACAGAAATACTATTAAAAGTAAAAGTAAGAGAGTTTTACTCACTGTTGAGTTGTGATGAGTAGCTGCCATCTTGAATTCATGCCATGACATGCAGACCGCACCATGTCTGGCAACACCAGACTACACAAAACCATTTCTTCTGTATGTAACAAACAGACACGACAAATATGCATCAGCAGTTTTGATGCAAGAAACATGCAGTGGGCGACGGAAACAACCAATCGCCTACTACAGCACAAAACTGGACAATGTTGTCCAAGGTTGGCCTAGTTGCTACCAAGGAGTAGCAGCAGTTCACTATGCATATGAAAAAACAGCTGTAATAACTATGCGTTATCCAGTCATAATTTATTCACACCACAAAATTGCTGAACTGATAAACCAAGGAAAGTTTGTAGTAACATCAGCAAGATGCTTGCAGTACACACCACTGTTGACATATTCCGATGTAACCATCAAAAGGTGCTGCACAACAAATCCTGCTAATGTGGTTCCTCTTGAGTTTGAAGGGGAACCACATGACTGTGTAGCTGAGGCAACGAAATATACAAAGCTGAGACCAGATTTGGAATCTACTCCATTGGAAAATGCAGACGTCACATATTTTGTTGATGGATCCTGCTTTAAAGATCACTTAGGAAACCTTGCAGGTTTTGCAGTGGTGACAAAAACAGATGACAAATTTCACACAGTAAAAGCAGAAACGTGAACAACCATGTTCAGCACAACTAGCTGAACTAGAGGCCCTTGACAGAGGCATGTAAACTATCTAGCAAAAAGTTTGCTAACATTTTTACTGATTCCTCCCATGCCCACGGAGTCACACATTGAGACAGATGGAAGTCACGTCCAACATGGGAAACCAATTAACAAACTAATATCTGCTATGATGCGTCCTTCAAAATTAGCCATAATCAAATGCCCGGCGCATCGCAAAGGCAACGATGACATCATCAGAGGCAATAACACAGCAGATGAATCAGCAAAAATAGCGTCAGGATGTAAAACCGTTATTTTAACACCAGTAATTTCACTTGAACCAGTAATGACACCTGATGACATCATTCACATTCAGAGCAATGCAACACAGAGTGAAAAGCAGTGTTGGAGTACAAGGGGAGCAACACAAGATGACTATGGTCTGTGGAGGTCTCACAAAGGACTGATTGTTGCACCAGTATCATTATTGACAATGTTGATATCAGAAAATCATGGTGTAGACCATTGTAGTCGAAGGGAAGTTGTAAACAGAGTAAAACAAGAAGGCTATTGGTCACCATATTTAAGAGCTTTGGTTGATGAAGTGTTGGACCTGTGTGACATTTGTGCTCAAAACAATGTCAGGAAAGGCATAAAAACACCAATTGGACACATTCCTGTTCCAGAAGGACCATTTAAACATTTGGTCATAGACTATGTTGACATGATTAAGTCTGTTCAACACAAACGCTATATGTTGGTTGTGATTGATCGCTTCACCAGATGGGTTGAAGCATTGCCGTCTAAGGACATGAGTGGAGAAACAGTTGTAAAGTTTCTGGTGAGAGAAGTTATTCCACGGTTTGGAATACCATCAGAAATAAGTTCAGACAATGGTCCTGCATTTGTTCAAAACATTTTTAAAGGCACTTTGCAGCAGTTCTATTACCACACGCAATCTCACAGAATAACTCATTTATCACCACATGAAATGCTAAAGGGAAGAAAAATGCCAACATCCCAATACAGAGGTCCCCATAAGGGACCTCCTTTAAAGCAGCTGGAACATGAGTTGAAATCATATGTTAAAGAACTAACAGCGATTCACAAAGCTATCTATTTACAGGAAAAGAAAAGAGAGATTGTTTCTAATGCAGATGCTGAGGGGCCAGTGATCCCTGGAGACAGAGTGTACATCAAGGTGTTCCGCAGGAAGTGGCATGAACCGAGACGACTAGGTCCATTCACCGTCGTTTGAGCCACACCAACTGCAGTCCAAGTGGAAGGAAGTTCCACGTGGTACCACCTCAGCCACTGCACGAAAGTTTCCGACAAAAACAAGGGCAGTGTTGTGCCAAAAATAATCATTAAACATGATGCCGAGAAAAAAGCAGAAAACAAAACTGATAACTGTTCTGTTTTGGATGACTCTAGGGGCATTGATGATGACAAAGTGCCAACTGGA
>JARVJO010000173.1:2720148-2755725 GCA_031762555.1 Cynodonichthys magdalenae | reverse complement strand
TGGGTGATTCGCATCAAGCCAGTTGATGGAAACACGTCTTGAGTTGCATTTATTATTTATTTCCTTTTTGCAAAATTAAAAAAAATTCGCTCAAAATTCGAATTAAAATTGGATAGAAACACGGCTAATGTCACTGTGTGTAAACTACAACCAAAACATGCCACACTTTCTGAATGCTTGTCTTCCTCTGTCAGTGACTTTATTTTACTTTTACATCTTCATCACAGTAATAGATTTATGTTATCTGAAGTCATTCCATCCTTGGGGCTTATTCTTTATATTTTTAAAGGTGTAGACCCTTTAGATTTACAAGAGTTACATGCTGCTCTGGATTAAATCACCACAGTGCATTATATCCATTTCTGCTTCTGGTGTTCAGATGAGTGACTGATAATCACAAAGCCATGCTGACATTAAATAAACCCTGATCCAACGAGATGACAATCTCAGATATTGTGTATTTTAATCTTTGTTGTTGCATTACTACACTCCTGTCATCAACTGACATGACATGAGGTGACCTATTTTCACCATGAACTGGCATGTCAAAATCCTAAAAAAAAAACCAACAAAACAAAGCAGATTATCATGTGCAGAGTTTGACTCAAGCTTTTATTGGTGCTGCAGTGTTTGTGATTTCGCTGAAGTGCAATAGATCACCTTTGATGATTGACAGTTACCAGTCTTTGTCTCTTAGATAATAAACATCTACAGCTGGCAGGGCCAACTCTGCAGAAGGTCGCTGACGTTGCATGTTTCTTTTTACTGGCATAATCCCCAGAAGTCAACCAGCTGGCAGCTGGCACAGATTTAATATGCAGCCTGTATCGCCTCAGTAAATAGACCTTTATTTGACCTGGACTCAGGTGTCCTCTTATCTTGAATTATTCAAGCTTTATAATAAGGTGCCAGTAGCTGTTTTTTTATTCCTCTCCCCTCAATCAGACAATCTCAGAGAAGAAGAGAAGCATTTACTCCAGTCGGTCCTTTGTGATGGTGACTTGTTGAAGGCTGGGACGTATAAACACGACACAGATGCATCTGTCTGAAGTGTGAAAGCTTCATTGCACCAAAGCTGACAGCTGGTTGGCATGGTGATGACAACATAAGTGGGATCCATTAAGTCGGACTGAGGGCAGCTCTAGTAGTTAATAAGAGGACTCACACAGGCTTGTCTTTTTGCAGGCCCCTGTGCTCTGCTGCTTGCTTTCAACACAGTGTTTTCAGATGAACAGGATAGTCACACAGGGGGTTGCAGGAGGCAGGGACATACAATCATCTCCTGTCTAAAATCTTGCAAAACTTTAAACCCCTTCAGGGAGGCCTTGTGAGTGCCCAAGTATTGCCTCCACTAACTCATCCTATTTCCAGTTCAGTTCTCACTACAGTGAAAAATGCATCTGAGCAGGTGACGAGACTTGTCGCAGAGAATGGTGTATCATTTCTAGAGAGAACAAATCTGTACATGTCTCCTTCCCGTACCTTATAGATTTTGTTGTGCTTGAATAAAATATAATCAAATATAAAGAAACCCTTTGCGCAAACAACAGTTGTGAGGTTTTTGTGTGTAAAAATAAAAAAATTAATCTTTGAAACAACTTTTTTTTAACTTTAAGACAATTATAACCGTTGCAAAGGGAATAAAATCATATTCGCTAAATGAAAACAAATTCTGTTGTTGCTGTATAAATGTTTGAAGAATAAAACAATGAAAAACAAAAACCTGAAATTTGTTGAAGGGATCATCAGCTACCTTATATGACAGAATTTAAAAGTAAGATTATCTTGAGTTGAGAAATGACGATGACATAATCTTTTTGGTCAAACCCAGAAAATATTTATGGTTCTTATGATGTGAAATGCTCAGCTCATATGTTGTGAATGACTCTCAGGTACTACCACACTAAATTTAACTTTAATATTTACATTTTTGTATGCTAATGTTAATTAGTTGTGGCAGTCATGACTCGGACTGACCCCAAATGTAACGACTGAATGAAAGTATGCTATACATAGTAAATACATTCAATTGTTACATTTAGAAAGTTTTATTACAATTCGTTCAGTAGTTCATGAAGATATTTTGTTAACAGATAAACAGGATTAACTCCAACAGTCAATGCTAAAGTCTTAGTCAAATACTTTTTCACAATGAGGAGTATCAGTCGGATGAAACGTGAATGACTCAGTTGTAACCACACCAAACCTGTGTTTGACCAAATTAGAGCCTTTTTTGTGTTTTCTGTGGCAGCCATTTTGAATCCAGTTGCCTCCAGACATTATACAGTTGTAGATGCACATCAAACAATTACTTTATGCAGGTTTGATTAAAAAATGTCCTGTCATTCTTGAGATATTTTGATGTCTTTTAAACACAGGAATACACACTGAAACAGGCAAAAACAATATTGTTCACCTTCATTTTTCAGTGATAAACATCAAATAACTGCTCTTGAGTGTAGCAGAAAGAGAGTGGCATCTCCAGAGATCCCCCATAGGCTCATTCAGGTGTTGTGTTTGTATCCTAGCAACAAATGGGCTTACAATGTGATCCACCCATTTTCCAAACCCACTTTATCCTGGTCAGGGTCAAAGGGTTCTAGAGGCTGTCCCAGCTGTCATCAGGGGAGAAACAGGGGGAAACACTGGTCAGGTTAGTTCATGACAGAGTCAACATAGTGACACAAAACACACTATTATCCACACACACACACACACACACACACACACTGAATTTAGAATAATCAATTAACCTAACATGCATGGCTTTGGATTATGTAAGAAAGATAGAGCATCATGGAACTGACAATTCAAAATTTCTGTAGCTTTTATCAATATTTAAAGCATTCACAAAGAGAAAGTACTGTAAAGATTTGGTAGAAAGGACACCAGCTATTCAAAGACTTGTTTAAGCCAGAGGACACAAACCTTTTTCTGGAGGGGAGGTGGCTTTTGCCAGGCCAGAGGGACAGTACTCAGTACTGACACAGGGAGAGGCTCAGAGACACAGGAGAGATGATCATGGAGTGACACAAGAGTTTAACACTGCAAAGGTCACAAGATAAATCAGGTTAGGTGTTTATCTTGCAAAACTGAATCAGGTCCAGATTAGTCCTTCTTTATTGAAACATTTTGTTTTTTCTCCAAGACACTTTTTCAGTCTGAAGAAGTAAACTCAGTTTTATAAGCAGTGCCTTCACATTTTGGATCAACCAGTTTACTGATGACACCTGAAACTGGTTGTTCACATGCAAAAGAGGACCATCAGCCTAACAACGAATCATTAGTGCCCCGATGGTCGCTTGTTGTTCACAGAGGGCTGAGTCATACTCACAATAACAGCATTGTAAGAGTGGGATAATTGGACACAAAGGTCTCCACCCCTGTTTAACGGTGATCTTTACTAAGATGGCTTTCTTTATTCCTCTCTCAAACCAATGTTCCTCCCTTCAGTCTGAAGACTGAAGAAGTCTGTTGGAGAGGAGATGAAACATTTCAACAAACAAAAAAAAAACAGGCCAGAGGACTTGACTCACATTTGTTAGATGTTTTTTCTACCTGAATTACAATACTGAGATGCATCAGGATGTTATAATAAAAGTCACCAGAAGATTTTTTACGAGCGGTTCACTAAATACCATGAGTAGTCAACATCCCAACATTGTCTGGAAGTCTTCAACCTTATAAATCAGGAATGGGCCATTGTCTGCCAATGAAGGCCCCTTTAAGCAGCTCATAAAATCTAAGAGCTGCTTTGACTACTTTGTTTCACTAAATGTATTTATTTTTTTGTTTATTTGGGGGGGTTGACTAATTCTAATTCTGACTAATTCTCATTTTCTTTGAAAGAAAATGAGTAAAACTGGGTTGACTACAGTATATTAAAAAATATGCTGAAACAAGACAATAGTTTTGTCTTTTTTCCATCTTACAGACAATAATTATTTTAAAATATAAAACAAGATGTACGTGATTATGCTAAGAGTTAATATATACAGGAAAATATGGTAATGGGGTATATTTTGCTAAATTTTCATCACATACAGTATTTCAGTCAAGTATTTATCTAATTCACAATTTTAAAGATGTCTTTTGAAGACTCTGTGTTGGACAGTATGTTGTTTTTTCTGAGTGTTTTGCATGTTTCATACTGATCACTGTCCACACCCCAGAGGAAAAAACAAAAGATGAAGTACTTATTTGTTCAACTTGTACAAGATGCTGTTATTAAATGAAGTCAATGAGTTTCTTCTGTGTAGTCAAATACTTAATGAATTTACATATTAGCACTTTGTATCGCCTTGTTGCTGAAAAGTGCTATATAAATAAATTTTACCTTACCGTACTGTACCTTGTTTTTATTTTCACTTCCTTGTTCTGTAAAAACTCCTGAGAAAAATGTCCTGGAAAACCAAACAATGAATGGCAAGAAAGAGTAAATTAATCATGTTTGTTGCTATTAACTTTAACTTTTTTATTCATATATTTTATTAGTTTTTGCTTGTTGATTTAATAAGGGATACATCTTATGTATAATTCTTTACTTAAGGTGTACGTGTCAGAAGCCACATTCAGAAACATGTTTGTAGTTGTAATGGTCTTCTTCACTTATCAGTTGGTGGCTGAGTTCAGGGCGGAAAGTCCTGCTTCCCAGCAGCTGATACCTGAAGCAAACAGCAACACCAGGTAGAGGCGTGGCAGAACAGGGTCTGGACCAGCTTCTGCTTATTAGAACTTATGTAAATACTCTATAAATACCCCAGGAATGAAAAGACAGGCAGACGCTATTTGGATGATCCGAAGGGAAGTATTGTTCTCATGGAGTCTCTGGATTTGCAAATCTGCTCGGTGGGTTTTTATATGTAATCTTTAATAAATTGTGTTAATTTCTTCTAAAGGTTTTGTCTCCTGTGCGAATCCTTCCCAAATCAAAAAACAACCTGAAAGTGGGTGTAAAAGTCACCTCTTAACAAGACTGACTTGAAAAGCAGGTTTTAGTTTTAGTTTCCATGAGCTTCATTGGGTACTGGTTCTAGGCGGTTCTCTGTCTCGCCATTATCACTAAACAATTTAAGCTAACTGATATTTATTTTGTGACAAGACAACAAATATCCACAAACAATTTGTCACATAAGGAACAAAGCAAACTGTGATGGGTAGCAGAGGTTGGGCCGAGGAATGCAGATAAACATGAGAAGCTGGAAGAAACACTGTAAAAAAAGACAAGCAATTCCAGACTAAAGGTAAAGTGAAAACTGAAGGACTTTAGAGACAGGGGGGTGATGACAGGAGTGGAGACAGCTGGGCAAAATGATGTCAGAGAACAGGTGTAAGTGGGCGGGGCATAACCGTGGTGTGAAGGCCAACAATGGAGGAGTACTGAGGAAGGTTGGAAACAGGAAGGAACAAAGAAAAAAAAATAGGTCATATGAAGTAAACATGAAAATAAACTTAAAACAGACAATGTAAGACTGAAACACACAGATCACGACACAAACATTATATGACACATATGTTTAGAAAGGGCTTCTACCTATCTGTTTGATTTTACACATGAAAACAAGGTTTAACACTGTTTTAGTGCCTCCTTGTTTATCTGGTTTCTTGAGCAAAACGTGCACCTGGGGACACTGGAAGCTCCAAACAAGTGTCAATGGCAACAACAAAATAAACTGTTTGGCAGAGAAAATTGGGCAAATAGTTCATGTACGTAACCCATGCTCAGCTGCTCATCCCGCAAATGCATGTTCCTTACAAATGTGACACCATTTAAAAGGGAAATTAACAGGATTTCTTGCCAAGAAACATTGTCACAACAAAGGAATAATCTACCAAACACACATATGACATAAAACGACATAAATCATGGCATTAAAAAACAACCAAAAATTTAATTTCTGTTTCCTCATTCTTCACATTTGTACCATCATTCAGCATCCCCAGCTTAAACATTTTAAGCAAAAACATAAAAAAACAATAATAACAATAATTTAAAATAAAAAACAACAGCAAAAATCTCAGTGACTCACACAGGACATTTCATTAAATCAGCAGAATATTTGCATTTCTGGCGAAAACACACAGAAACTCCATCCCTCTGTGAAGAGTTTTAACATCAAGAACCCGCTAACCAATAGAATTCATAATCATTATATTGGATTTTGTGCAACTAAAACAGAAAAAAAAATGTTAACAAAAAAAGTTGCTCCAACCACACTGATATAATAAACTTTTATTTCCTAAGAAGGAAACTAAAGTTTTAAAGCCTCTTCGTGGCATTACCTGAGGTTCTGAAGGCACAATAACTTAATTTTTTGTAATAGTTTATTTTTGCACATATTTTAAAGTTAGAATTTGCCAAAAAGATTATCCCCTTGTACAAAAGTTATGTATAAAAAAAAATAATTTATCAACACTTGCCCACTCTTAAAACTGTTCAATACAATTTCTTTTTACTTCATGTGTTTCTAATCTTGGATTTTCATTCAAAACCTCTTGAAGCACCCTTTAACAGAATCACATTTACAGTAACTCCTGACCAAATTGAATGTCATTAAGTTTAGTCAATTCAGCAAACTGTAGTAATGTTTATTCACAGCTTGGTTTGAGCAGCTGAAGTCTCAAGTTTACGTTTCAGGAAGACATTTTAATTATTATAATACACATGCTGCTCCCTTTAACACTTCAGATGTCACGTTTAAAACTAAAGTTGTTTCGGATTTTTTTCCTGGACACTAACTCAAATGGCAGACAATGTTAACATGTTTTGACCCAGAACATTCTGCAAAACACAAAACAAACAAGAACCCCTCCAATAAACCTTAATAGATATGCAATAATATACATACATAATTTAATACTCAGCTGTCTTTGAGAGATTTAAAAGTAACATGATGTCCAGATTGTAAACCGCATTAAGAAAGAAAGAAAGAAAGAAAGAAAGAAAGAAAGAAAGAAAGAAAGAAAGAAAGAAAGAAAGAAAGAAAGAAAGAAAGTGTTAAGGTTCTTCTTGATGCACTCCACTGTACACTCCACAAGGAACCAAATGTATTTTGACACATATAAAGGTAAAAAATCAGATTTAAAGTTCTTCTGCCTTTTTATTCTGTCTTTTGGATCCTAAAGGCCCTGTCGCACTGTAACGTTTTAGATACCTTATGCCAACTTGTGAAAATTTTGTCCAACACTAAATTTTGTCTACCCGAAGCCTCTTTTGAACTTGTACATAATGTAATGCTAACTTATATTAGTAATTTATTCATAGCAAAAAATTTCGTAAGTCGGCATAGGTTGTCTAAAACATTCTAGTGTAACAGGGCCTTAACATACTTTAGTAGCAGCTGCATTGGTGACTGAATCACTACCATAAATAAACTTTTTTCATGACACCTCAATTTCATATTGAATATATTTAAACTTTGTTCTAACCATTTTTCATAGCCACCTTCTTAATGTCTGATTTAATAATCAAAGAAAGGTGCCCCACTCCTTTGAGCATTACCAGCCCCAGTACCACTTGTTAAAGTTACTGATTGACTTGTACTCCTTGTGCAATTTCAAATAGTCACAAACATGACACATCCGCACTGCCCAGGAACCGTACGGGTTCGATTTAAAGTGTCGCCTCCACTTAAAAAATTTCAAGTACATGTCCTCAGTCTTGTCCATAAACAGTAGATACTCTGCCAGCTCCTTAGGGGAAGAGAAGTCATCCACATGAATGAAGGCATCTCCTTGAATGAAGTTTTCATAGTTCTGCCTGGTTGTACCAAGAACCACTGGTACTGTGCCCAAAGACAAGGGCCTATAAAACTTTTCAGTAATGTAGTCTACATGTATTGAGTTCTCAAAAGACAAATAGAACTTACAGCTGCTCACAATGGGTGTGTAGTCTTCATCAGAAATGTACCTCCCAAATGCTCGTCCATATATCTGAACCTGAATATGATTTTTAAGCTCATTGTAATATTTAGCCCGTGCATGATTGGGGCTCCAGTTGCTTACAATCCAGCAGAGTATTTTGTCTTTTTTAGGTGGAACAAAGACCTCCTCAGTTTCAGCTGGTACAATGATCCCATATGGTGCTTTAATGTCAGAATCCTGACGGTAATTGAGAGTCAGGTTGAACAAGTTGTCGAGCCCAGGCAGCCGTGACGAATGGGTCGGCGACTCTAAGTTTAACCAAACCCACTTCTGGAAAGATGGTCGCTGCTGACTCGGCAGGTTGGACAGGTCTCCATGGATGTCTCTGTGATGAATAACAACTGCATGTGATTTGTTATAGAGGTTTCTATCTGCTGTGATAAAGCAGCCTTCAATGTTGTACTTGGAGCTGCAGTCATTCAATTCAAACCTGGCTCCAAAGGGCCAAAGCCAGAGCAGTACAGTGATCACATTTTCATCTTTTGTTGTGGAGATGGAGGTTTTGACTTGATGTGGTGAAACTGTTGACTGACCATAAAACCAGTCATTGGATGGCTTGTAATACATAAAAAAGATGATCACGAAGCACCCCAGAATGAAAACAGTGACCAGAAAGGGTCGTAGAATTTTGTTGGAAGTTGTGGATGACATACTCTGACCTGCAAAAAACACACCAAAGAGAAAAGCCAGATTAAAGTCATAATCAGTAGCGTTAACAATAAAAAAAGTATTTTATCATGTAAAGACTAAATGATAATACTTTATAATAACTGCACCTCATTTAGCCTTACTGTGTATCAATGATTAGTTAACCTTGCAAACATCATTAATTAGGATTTATATACTATAAATGAACACATTTACTAATGCTTTACCAAAAATGCTAATTACTTCCAAAACAAACCTACACTACTCATTGTTCCTTTATACTTAATAACACATTAATTAACTGTTCTATATACTGTTTATATGTATCATGTAAATGTACTTTCACACAACTTGTTAGATTTGTATAAATGGTTGGAAACCATTTGAACTGACTATCTACTAATCCTGCAGTGCATCTGTAATTAAGAAAGTTGCTATCAGTTAATTAAATCTTTTTGTCGACCTTCTAAAGTGAAGATTATGCTTTCTTAAATATGTAATACAATAAATTCTAACATTCTCTAACCCAGAGGTGCCTAAATTAATCTGAGCAGTTGCCTTGGTTACTAGGTTTTAATCTCTTGTCATCCTGTAGAAACACTGATTAGATTATAAGGACGTGTTGATTTTCACACTTAATAAGATAAAATATAGTAATATTTTATCAATTTATGAAATATTCCATGAGCTTTTGCTGCCTGGGCACATGGCAAATTTTGTCCAAGTGCCTGGGCTAAAAACAAACAAACAAAATTGAAAAAAAAGGGCAACCGCATTGGCTGCTTGCTTAATAATAAAACACAAGAGAATTTTATTTATAAGTATTTGTATTTCATGTCATATATTACTGCATTTAGCTCACAGCCCTCGATAGAGCTCGATAGAGATTAATAGATTTTAATGATAGCCTCAGGGACAAAGTTTGGACGCACCTGCTCTAACCAAAAAGTTTGACATGTGCTCAGGTATCAAAAGCTCATAGAAAATTTAAAAAAATTGATAAAACATGAGTATTTGTGGTCTTATAAAGTGTGAAAATCAATGTGTGTGCTTAAATCTAATCTAAATATCTTTTGTTGTTACTTGTATTTTATGTTTAATCTCAAAGATAAAGTCAGCCCATTGATATACTAATTGGATTTATTATCATTTATTGTGTACTTCCGTGTAAAAAGCACTACCATTACTATGACCTGACTGTGAGCATGAGAATGATGTGTGTATACAGAAGATTACAGCTTTGCTCCATCATTTTGTGCTTTTAAAACCCATTACAGCAAGTTTTTCAATATTATGTGAATGTACAGTTACACACAATAGTGATATTTAATTATCTCAGAAAGTTTTTACTGGCCGACACTAACAAAAATATACTTTCAGAGCAGCAATATCTGGGGTTGGCCTAACTTTTTTTTCATATTTTATATTATATACTTTCACAAAATCACCCTACTGTGCATCATTTATCAAGTATATTTTAAATATAGATTTTTCTTTCTTTATTTTTTATTTTTGGTTGGGGACTCAGGTATAAATAATTTTAAATGTAATTTTTTGGATGGGTCTGGTAAAAATGTTAGTAAATACCAGTGACAATAACAATGTTTCATAAACGTAATGAGGCATATGGTAAATTGTATACTCTAGCTCTTCCATTAATACAAGTATTTTGCTTTTCTTTAGCAAACAGACCAGCCCTGATAGGCCACTGTATTTTTGGGGCAAATCCTCTTAAACAGGTGAAAATGGATAAGCTCTTTGATATACATTCAGTCCAAGCATGCCTCCATCATGGTGTAATCAAGCATGTATGACAAAACATAAACAGGATTCAGAAAAGCTGAAGAAACAAAATCAAATAATTTTATTTTCAATGAACTCATTCTGAATTTAAATTCTTCAGCAGCATTAAAAATCATGCTACAAATAATACCTCTGACTACAACTGCTGTTTTAGGAATGTTTCTGTTACTACTGATGTCAACACCAACTACTCCTGTAAAACTAGAATTAGGCAGCGTTTGTACACTTAGTAGAGAAAAGACATTATTTTGTCCTTCAGAGTCACAAAAGTCAAGATGTGGAGCCTTTATTAGCTGAGCTGCAGGGATTACACAGTCATTTTACTGACATTTTAAAAGTTTCTATACTTTTTACATTTAATTCATTATTTATTTATTTAATTGTATTTTTTCTTTTTTTTTTCTTCTGTACAGGGAAGTCTGGCTAAACCTGTCAGTAGACAGTTGACTGAAAGAGGCGGATGCATTCCATAAACCATAAAAGTGTAAAAAAATGTGCTGACTCATCACTAACTGGATGTTCAACAAAAGTTTGTTTGGCTGTATGTCATGCTTGTGAGTATATATTAACAAAAAACAGTTTCTATGAACATACAAATAAGTACTGCAAATTTATGCCTGATTTAATTAATTGTACATTTTTACAAAATACTTTACTCAAACTTAAATGCATGAAAACTTTATGAGAGTCTGCTTTTTAATAAAGTACACAACAACCCTGGAAATACTTCCTTTTAATATAATTTACAGAAAAACTGTAAGTTTGAAACATGAGCACTGCTAACGTGATTTTTAAATGATAGGTCATGTGATTCAACTGTCTAGTTTGTTGGTTAGCACTAACACCTCACAGCAAGTAGGTCCTAGGTCCGTTCCCCAATTCAGACCTAAGGTCTTCCTGTGTGGAGTTTTTACTCTAGTTCCCTCCCACAGATGAAAAACATACACATTAGGTAGCTTTCAGGTCTCCTTTGCAAAAGAGGTCTATTATCTCAATGGGTTAAATAAAGCTAAAATAAAATATATAAATAATAAATAAAGTAGGATTAGGAACGATTATAACACAATATGAAAATATTTCACCTTTAAATAATTCTGCTTTACAGTATGACAAACAAATTGGGTGTGAGCCCTTGTGAAATTAATTGTCACATTATGTTAAACAAGTTTTTAGTTATCAATCGAATTATAGTTATTCATGTAATTTCCATAATAAATAAAACGTCTTACATTTTTTGAGGAAATGATTTTTGTATCTAACTTATCTCATGTAATTGTTCATGTTCTGTTGGAGTATGATCTGTGAATGATTCTCAGCTACTGGGCTAATCTCAGAAGCTAGGCATCGGGGGCCTAGTTAGTACTTGGATGGGAGACAGTCTGGGGGGAATACCAAGTGCTGTAAAACCAATGTAGGAGTTGCGCCCACATTGGAACATTAGCAAGAAAAAACCTTTGATTGTATTAGGTCGCCTTCTATGAAGAAAGACAAAAAAAAATCACTTTTCTATGGCAGCTATCTTGATATTGATTGATTCTAAAAGTTAATAAGTTGTAGATGTTCATTCAGTGATTATGTTCAGTTTATTCAGTGATTTCTATGATATTTTCTAAATACATAATGTGGCCACTTCTGTCCTGGAAATATATCAAAAGTATCAACATTGTGAGTTACCTTGGCAAAGACAGCCTGAAAAAGTGAAATTGATTCTGTAAATAAACTTTAATTATATAAACTAACATGTTATGTACAAACCTAATTTGAACAAGTTTACCTGGTGAATTACAATAGTTGTATTTAAATTTCTTATTTCATAGGAAGTTCTTTTATACCACCACATTCAGAGTTAAGGTAAAAAGTTTTTTTTCCAGTCTTAACAGTGTAAAATCTAATTGCTCCCTGACTTACAAACACTAGTTAGCGATACTTGATTATCAATATTTTGGACAGATAAGTGCTCAAAATACTTGCTGTTAAAGGATGGTGTCTATATTGACACATGGTGATTGCTAATATGATAAATGTTAGCAGATTAATGTTAGCTTCCACTAAATATTTTGCCTGTGTAGCCTAGCTCTTAGCAGTAGCGTTGCCAAAGGAAATGTAACTTAAAAATACACTCTAAAAATGTAATGTTGGATTTACTTAACCATGTTATGTCAACTGGTTCCGCTTAACTGAGTTGAGTAAATTCAAAGCAACATATTCATGTTCTTTGGTTAAAAAACTGGTTTATTGCTTTGAATTTACTCAACTCAGTTAAGTGGAACCAGTTGAAATAACATGGTTAAGTAAACCCAACATTTCATTTAAGCTCAACTTTGGAAAGTATGTTAAATGGACAAAATAGCGTAAATTTCACATGCAACAAATAATTGGATTAAAATAAGGAATCTAAGTAGTCTTTACTAACTCAAGTACATCTAAAGTAAATTTTTAAGCTACTTGATTGTCTAAGTTGCTTCAACTCATATAAGTGTACTTTACAAAGAAAGTTATAGTTTGCACAACTTAAATTCCTGGTTCTGTGTACTTCTTTTCTAAAGTGCAGTCAGTTCACATACTTTTCAAACTAATAACTAATTGGATTTTACAGTGAAGGTTTAACTTTTTAGTGAATATTGAACATTTTAGTCCGTTTCATGCCTCAGACTTAGATAAATACAACCGGAAATGAACAAAACAACACATAGTGAACTACATCATTATTATGTTTGAGCAAAGGTAAAATACATAAGCAGACTGTTAAAAAACGGAGTACAGATGAAAGTAAAGGCAATACGTTTAGCTAAGTATGTATAGTACATTTTAATACGTCTTATAAACTATAAAACAAGGAGGTGGAGGTGCTGACAGTTTGGACTGACCTGTCAATCAGCCAGACTAGTCAGCCATGAACTCCTGGAGTCAAAAGGAAGTTTTTTTATCACAACTTGGCTGAAACTGACTCATGCAAAAAGGACAATAGTCCAAAATACATAAGCAAATCTAACCAGAACGGCTGAGCAACAAATGGTTCAAATCAGCATGTTGTCCAAGTCAAAGTGCAGACTTCATCCTGAAGTCAACAACATGCTTAACATTTTTTTATACTCTGCAAAAAGAATATTGACAAATTCAAGCAAAGTAGTTTAAACCACGGATAGTCAGTATGATGATGCTAAAACTAATAAAAAGGATTATAAATATGGATTTTGAAAGTGCTTTTACAATCTATTGATGCATTGGGTATGTAGCTAAATATTAGCCGATGCTTTTATTCTTTGTGACTTTTTTATTTTTAGATGTACTTTGGATAATAAATATTATAAAGACCATATTTTTATTATTATATCCTGATATATAGAACCTCAATTATAAAAAGCATAAAGTCCATGTCCAACTCCGGTCCTCAAGGGCCGGTCTCCTGCAAGTTTTAGATTTTTCCTTGTTTCAACACAGCTGATTGAATAGATGATTTTCCTTCTCAGTTTGTCATCAGGTCTGCAGAGGCCCACTAATTAAGCACTCCTTAGGTTCAGCTGTGTTGAACCAGGGCAGCACCTAAAACATGCAGGACACCGGCCCTTGAGGACCGACATCGGACACCACTGATCTAAAGTTTACGCAATAACTTTCGCATCTTTCTTTCTTTATACTTTTCCTCTGAACAATTACGTGTACATGTCAGCTGGTTGACCGACTGGTTCAACTGACATTTGATGCTATCTTTAATAGAGAGCTAGTGTTTCAAGCGTCAGAGTTCAAACACATATTTAACTAATTTCCTCCAGACACGATAAAGTAATAAAGTTAAAAAACATCTCTTTTATCTGTGCAGGAACTAAAAACATTAAATATTGTTAATTATCCACTTGGTTATAGACTAAAATCTCAGTAAATATTAATAAATGCACATTGTTTAAGGAAGAGTTAATGCACAAGTTATAATAAAAAGAGTATAAAACATTAAAATGTCACAAGCACATTTTTTAGATCAAAATAAAATAGAAATGATAGAGATATTTTTTTTACAAAGTTTGTCTTTTTTCTTCAAAAGTTTCACAAATTAAATCAATTCTTAATTGTCACATGCAAAAAAAAAAGCTATTTGCATCTATTCAAATATGACTGTCCTACTGGTGAAGCCTTAAACAGAAACATGTCAGGAATATTCTACAGAAATTTAAACGTGACCATCACGTGAAACTCTATCACACGTGTATCTTCCTTTTATAAGCCTAAAGGTATGGAAAACAAGAGTCTATTTGGTCTTACCCTCTTTGGCCTTGAAGAAAGAAGATTAAGAAAACCCTTTTAAATAATAAGTCCTTCCCAACTGTTTCACTGATACGTCTTTTGAAAAGTTTTGGTAAGACAATACGCTGTTTTTTCTGACTCGTTTTATTATTTTCTCATTGCTGTCCACACCCCGGAGGAAAATGATAGAGAGGAGGAGGAGCTACAGTACCTTCCTGTTGGCAACTTCCTTATGGTGTCTGTTTATCCAGCAGTCAAATATATTAAAGTCCCTTATTTTTCCTTGTGTTTAGCAGATATTAAATCAGATAATAATAACCTCTATGTGTGTTTACAGGATGACAATATTGACAAGTATTTGCAACGATTGGTACATTTGGCATTTTGGTTGCTTCTTTTTTGTCCCAGAATAAGATTCAAACTGCAGTATACACCCAGTGCAAAGTACACCTTTATACCCACACTGTTTGTGAGGTTATTTCCCGCACGTGTGATTTTTATTTTATTTTCCTATTTCCTCCTGTAGTAGCGTGCAGGCGACTCCTTCTTTGTCATTAACAAACACAGCTTACCTGTTTGGCATTCAAGTCTGGGTTGGCACGTGATTAGACATGAAATACAGGATTTTTTTGTCATGTGTGGCAAATACTTGGAGCTTAGTCAATAAGTTTCTTCTTTTTAAAAATTTGCTCTATGATGTTTATCTCACCTGACTTGTTTAGTCAACTGAGATGAAAAACTGGTTATGAGCACTTACCAGATTTATCCAGTGGCAATGTTTAATTAGCACCAACACCACCAGTACCAAGTTATATTTTATGTTACAACTTTATGTATTTTTCCAAAATAAAATCTGAATTGCAGCTTAAACATAATTATTTGAACGCTAAATCCACTCTCTTTTATTTCTTCAAGAATAGTTTAGTCACTCTGTTGTAAAGTACAACACTGTGTGTTTAAGTTCCAAATACAAGTTATTTTTTATTGCCATGGATGCTAATGCATAAAATCAACTCTGTTCAGTCATTCTTCTGGCAGAAGTTTTCAACTGAGACTATATGTGACTCATCACATTTAATGGAAGTTTGAGTCACGGAGTGGAAACGGCAACTGAAGTGCATTTATTAAACAAATTTTTTTTTTTAACTTTTAAAATTGCGTTTTGTCAAAATATAACGAACAAATACTTTATCTATGGGTCATTTCAATGAAACATCTAAATCTTTACGAATATTTTATGGCCGTTTTGTGAGCAGTAGCTGCAAAAACCATGATTTTGAGCAGAAAAGACTTACATTTTTTGCTGTTTCCCCTTCAAGCTAACAAAGCTTTTTTGTTCTGGGAAAATAAAATAATCAAATATTGTTTGAGGTTTTCTTTTTAAACCAACATCCAAAATTTCTCATTAGAATAACCTAATAATATAATTCAGACCAAATATCAATGAGTTATCCAGATTACGAAGACAAATCAAGGAATATCTTTGGAAATGCGTTTGAAACAGGATGATCCAGATATCAAAATTTAGCTTAAAAAGCAGGAATCTGAAAATGTGCTGAGGTCTTTTGACCAAATTTGACTTAATCCTCAGTTTGATGTGATGGGTCACGTAAAAACACATTCATTAGCTGCAAATAACAAACATTCTTAACAACTCAAAATGTGATGCTTCTTAGAGGCTGTGAGTCGTGTGTACTGTATGAGGATTTGGTGCTTCGCCTGCTGTTTCCTGATTGGTTCATCACCCAATTACCTGCACCTGCCTCTGGTTCTGTTTATGAGCTACTGAGGCTTAAAAGACTCCTTGGCTGCCTGATCCGCTGATGCATCTTACCTTTTCTGGTAGCATTAGCAGCCACTCAGATAATACTTGTCTTCCTACCCTTTGTATTTTTGCTACCTCAAGATTTTGATCACGGCATGCCCTAGTTTATACTTACCTTGTGTTCCTCACTCCTGTAAGGATCTTACGCCTTAGTTAATCTACTGGAAACCTGAGAAACCAAACTTACCTGGAAACTCACCTGCAGATGCTGGTCACTCTGCCTGAAGATTCTGCCACTCACCTCTTGGTTCCTCCTCTCCGAGCCCGGCTCCTCCTGGAAATCCCAGTAAGAAAGACAAACTAAGATCTATAACTGTCATTATTGAAAATGTGCCCCTCTAAAGAACCTGGACTCACATGTCTGCTTCCCTCTTCTTCCAGATCCTGAACCCGCACTCCCCCTGTAAATAAAGACACTTATCTTTGTATTCTGGCTCTTTGGTCTGATCTCTTGGTTCCGCTCGGCTTTTGACAGCTCAGTATCGTGTCATACTGCTCATAATTACAGAATTGAAACTGGTAGATTAACCCTCTCCTTGACTAAAACAGGCTTCATGTCTGGCCTCATAATGTCCAGTTTGTTTTAAGTCCATCTTTATGTAATCCTTTGTGTTTATTATTAGATTAACACACACACACACACCAGTTTGGTTATTATGGCTTAATGTCTGTATTTTGTAATTTTTCTTTAGTTCTATTACTTGTGTTTATTGCATTTATTTGTATGTGTTTCCCTCTGTGCTGCTTCTCTTACTCCCACCTGTTTGGCTTGTCATCATTCCAAGTGTTTCCACTACATTCATAGTGGTCTGTCGAATCCCTCTGTTGAACATCGTGCATTAGCCATACCATGTTCGGGTCTCCTCCATGTCATCTTTGCATTGTAAGGTTCTCTGCCATGCCAGTCTTTTACATTTATTTAATAAAGTTTTAGTTGGTTTTTGAGCTCCTCATGCCATTCTGCATCCTTGGGTCCTACATGTACCTGTGGAACGTAGTTTAAAAATATTGATGAATGTAGCGAGTATGAAGACGAGAAACAGAAAAGGCGATAATGAAATATTTCTGACCTGCACTACACTTTTAAAGCTGTTGGGGTACCACACCATTGAACTGATAAACACTTCCTATATGCATGAATACTCAAGAATGAGGAACCATCTTCATCTTTTGTGATAATTTATTGTAAAATTATAGAAAAATCAAGTTTCATTAAATTGTAAATAAAAATAGTAAAAATAAAAACAAAACTTGTGAAAATTATTCTTGACCTGATGTTGTACACTTAAGTTAAAATAAAGTCTTGATGTTTAAACCTTTTCAGAAGGAAATATTTTTGTCTTCTATTAATTGACAAGTGACCCAGGTTAAAAACCTATTTATTTTTGTCATTTTGGAGAGAAGATGTTAAGATCTTGGTCAGATTAAGTGTTAGTAATTTTAATCTTACTGCAGATCAGCAGATTATTAGGGCTGCCTCGGCTAAACCGGTCTGCTCAGCGAACCATTTTGCGTAATGCTCAGGTTGGTACAGCTTGAGTAGTTTTCACCCAGGTTGGAGATGTACAGGTTTGTCTGTCTAGGTTATACTTGACTGAAGAGAATTAAAAACTTCAGACACAACTCTTTCTCCTCTCAGTCACAAAAACAAGGCAAAAATCTCTGGACTCAAAGGCTTTGCACGAATCGCTAAGTGCTCACGATAAAACCAGTCACAAAAAGGTTCCAAATAGGGGAGGACCCACCGAAAAGGGCCACCAAGACTGACCTGGAACGTCAGGTGGGTCAAGTACCCAAAGAAAAGGAACCTGGTGAAAGCAGTCATGTGTTTGAGAGGCGAAACCTGTCCTGTGGACACGAAGTCAATCGTTTTCTCAAACGTCTGCCACCAGAAACGCAAACCAATTTTTCACGTCTCAGTCAGGCCCTGACCTTAGAATATGAGAGCCATGCAAAACCATCGGGTCCACAACAGGTGATGACTGTGAAATAAGGTAAGTCTGAAGATCCAGACCCGTACAGAAGCTCGCTAAGAGCATTTCTTTGTGCCATAGGATGAAATGGGCATGGATGATGACCTTTTCTTTAAAACAGTGTTCATCCAGACCTCCAACCAACTATTAGCATGGAACTGGGCATGTTCATACACCCAAAGATGCCTATCAAAGAGCTAAGAGAGCTAACAATCAGAGCTTTCTACAAAACAAATCCACCTAAGTACTCCTACCCTTAGTGGTATCTCACAGATTAACACTAAATCTAGTTCATTGGAGCTAGAAGGGGCATGTCCCAAATCGGGCAACCAAAAAAATACCAAAAAAGGGGATTGGCCCAAAAAGGGATGTAAGAACCCCAACACTGAACCTTAATAAAGTAAGTGGTCCCCTGACCTTGACCCTCATAAAGAGAGGTTGTCAACAGACCACTACTGTCAACGGGAAAAGTAGTCACCTGATATCATCGTATAGAGAGATGGTCACCTGGTCGCTACATTTAGAGGGACAGACACTCCCCTGACCAAAAAAATCATGACTACCAGAACGACGACAGATCCTACGACACTCATAGAAATCATAGCAGGTCAACATTTCCAAATAATCATAAACAAATGGAGAAAAGTTTCTGATCCAAAAGGGACCAGAACCAAAAGAGAAAAGAGAAGACTAACTCTTCCTCCTTGACAGAGCAAGAAATTGAAAGACTTAGAGGTTTGTTGTCTTCTGAAAACAAGGACAAGGCTGAAAAGACTGTGCCAACAATTGGCACAGTACAAAACGACACAGGTCGTAAAGCAGGCGCTGATGCTACCTCTTCCAAGTGGGAGGAGGTTGAAGCTCTGCCAGTAAGCCCACCATCAAAAACTGAACACTAGAAACACTCAAGCGCAGTTCTGGTCATGGCAATGGACCAAGAAGACCAGTACTCAGCCAGGAAAAATCCTGCAATTCCAGTAGAACCACCAGTCCTGAATTTTCTAGGCCACCTCAAGAAAAAGGGGCTCACCTAAAAGTTTTACTTGTCCTTGGTTCTAGAAGACGTACTGACGCTTGATGCACTTCTCGACACAGGGGCTGACTTCACAATCATGTCTGCTGAACTGTTCAAGAACCTGCATCAGGCTGCAAACCATGCTAACAAAGAGCTAAAACATCAGTTATTCTTTCACCTTCTAACTGTTTCAGAAACCTTATTGCTCTGTCTTTAATGTTATTATTCTTACTGTTTTTGTTCATGATTCAGTGAAATTGGTTTTCCTATATTTTTGTAACAAATTTTCATAAAAGACAAAGATGGTTCCTCATTCTTGAGCACTCATGCATATGGGATAATCCTGTGATCTCACACTTAGGTATAAGAGTCTGATTAAAAAGTGTGAATAATTGTCATTATTTAAATCTGGTATGGTGCCCCAACAGATTAAAATGTGTAGTGCAGGACAGCTTTCTTTTTCTCCTCTTCATACTCGCTACATGAACAAATAAATACACCGTACTGAAGGGAATTCATGATCAATAAATAGAAGTCTGAATAATATAGCAGAAAACCAGTAGGATCCCTTCTAAAAAGGCTTTATTCCCAATCCGATTCCTTTCAGCTCAACGACCACATCCGGCCCGCGAGTGACCAAAGTTCGGCCCGCCAATTGGTTCATTCATCTCTTAAGCCCAAACCCCAAGTTTTCTACTTTAATTACTATAAGTTCTAAGTTAAACATAGACATGTTTGGTATCTACAGAAACGTTAGAATCTTGTCTAGAAGCTGGTAAAAACCATTTCTATGCACACTCCAGACAGTTAAATTTACAAGCTGTTGAAGATAAAACATTGAAAGTGAAAATAAAATTGGTTTCAAAATTTGGCAATTCAGAGAAGTCAAAATAATATTTGTGTTAAAAAGGGGGCATAATGTGTTTTTTGTTTTTGATATTGTTTAATTATTACTACTTTTATAGGGTTCTGTAGTATTCATGATTAAAAACAGCTAAATAAACTATTTCAAAGGTAACAGATCTTTGTAATTCTTGGTTTATTTACATAATAACTTTAATTGCTGGATGTTCGGCCCCTGAGCTGTTGACCTGCAGTAACTGTGGCCCCCGGAGCAATTTAGTTGAATAGCCCTGGTGTAAGGTCTTGGGCTCTTATCAGTGGCAAAACCGCCCAGACTGTCTCAGACTGAATTTAAGCAGAGCCTCACAAAACTAAAACTTCTTCTAAACTCCAACTCCTATAATAATAAATCAGTCTTATAATATATGTCTCTTCTTGGTTACACCCCTGAAGGTGGTAACTTTATGTCAGACGTTAGAACATACCCAACTTTTGTTAATGCTACAGCGAGAACGCCTCAATAAGACACACCAACTCTCATTCTCTGTTTTAAACTTTATGACTGCAATGATCAGAAAGCTTATAAAACTAATAAAACTGAAGCAAACATTTAGTTAATCAGTTACAAAAACTCCTTTTGTATATTGTGAGATTATAACTTCACAAAACCACATTGATTTTCTTCAGCTGGTAGAGAAAGTACAGTCTCTGCTGGGTCTTCTGAAACCTGAAGGACTTCACATTAGCCACAGGGTTTTTCAGGAATGTGCATACTGAGACAATATCTTCTCTACAGTCTTGGTTATTGAGTACAAGGTTGCAACTCTCTGCTCAATTTCCTCCTTGTATGAAGTCCTTTTGCCAGGCATATTAGCTATATACATATTTTTAAAACCCTTTTCATTCTAGGCTTTTTGAGGGTCTCTTTTCTACAGTAGGACCTGGGTCCACCCTCCCCCAACCCCACAAATCCCATTTGATGAAATTTCACCAACCCTTTTTCACCATTTTCCCCATTACATGGCAGTTAGTGAAGCCGTCCTCCAATGAGAGAGTTGAGGGTTTGGTTCCTCCACTGTTCAGTCACATGTCGAGGTGCCCCTATAGGCAAGACACTGAACTGTCGATTGCCTCTGGTTTACAGTATGTCCTATCAGTGCATGAACGTGATCTAAATCACAGATTAGTCAGTACTTTATCTAGATTAGTTTTGTAGAGATCTAATAGAGTGCTGTGTGAATGCATGTGTGAATGGGTAAATGAGGGCACACATTGTGTTGTAAAGTGATTTGAGTATCCCGGTTGGATAGAAAACAAGGCTCTACATAAGTACAGTCCATTGGCGTCTTCTTCTTTTGAGGCGGTAGAGAAAAAATAATGTTCAACAAAACTCCAGAATATTTGAACACTGGTAAAACTCTGATTTGTACAAGATGCTTGACGGGTGGAATATAATCTCTTATGAGAAAGTTGCACCAGAATGGGCAAACAGACAGCAAAAGCAACAAAAACAGCATAAACCCTGCAGCAAGGCAGCTATCTGTGACAGCATTTTCATCAATAAAATTTGCAACAATAAAAGAAACATAAATATTCTAATAATAATAATAATACAATAAGTAATAAATATAGTATAAAAAATATGTTTTAATACTGGGAATGTTAAACTATAACTAAAATTCTGACCAGAAAGTAAATCTATCTAAAAGAAACACTTTTAATAATATGGAAAAACTAATTATAATTCAAAGCATTATTTTAATATAATTGAAAACAGTTTCTTTGGATTTGTGTTAAAAATTAAAAGATGATATGATTTCTTTGGCAGAATGTTGTTGGAAAATACACCTGGGGAGTAAAATAGTGTGAAGTTGTATTCTTTTTTGATTTGAGTACTAATATGTTTAAAAAAAAAAAAAATAACGTGTATAGCTCCTTCTCTCAGATTCCTCTCAGGTCAAGAGTCATCTTACCTTAAAATGTCACCATGTTTTGTGACCCCAGTGCTTATCTTCGGTTTTCTCTCAGATAAAGTGTTTTGCTGTCAGGACAAGATCTGTTAGAACAGAAGTAATAATTCTTGCAGTGATAGTTTATCAAATGTCATGCTCTCCTTGGCCTGACATCGGTGAGGGGTGTTATTGTCTGTTCGGATTAAATGCTGATGTCAGCAGTATGAAAGAAAGTCTCAAGGACTGCCTTGGTGCACAAATCTTCCTAACACAGAACTGTGCAGTTTTGTCTCTTGCAATTGCAACAAAACACAGACAACCATTCAACGAAGTGCTTTTGTTTTTGGATCATGTATTTGTGTCCTTGTTAAATAAAGATTTCCACAACAATAACACTACATTGTTTATAAAATAACTCTATAAGCTTCACTCGTGTTTGCTAATTCGTTGGTATTTTTTTTATTTTCTTTTTAACATTGTAAGACATCTACACTTAAAACACATTTGGCAAAATACAACAATTTGGCAAAATAAATGTACTAATGTAAAGTCTGACACTAATTATTTCAGTAAAGTGGCAGAATTTTTCCCACATATGCGTACAGTGTTTCTGAAGACCACCAGCATCATCATCGGAACATAAACCCACCAGGAATGTCTTGGTTTACTCTGCAGTGTGATAAAACACATGTAAACAAAAGAATCATCATGATCATTTTTTTGTTGTTGTTTTTTTGTGCAAAATAAGAAAGAAAGAAAAAAAGAAGACAAAAAAGAGACAAACAACATTCATTAAAAACAGTTTGCTCCAATCATATTGGACAGGAAAGCTTTGTTTTCATTCTGGAGAAGAGACTGTACAATATAAAACCATAAACAGAAGTTTCATATTATATCTGTGGGACAAACTGAGGTCTTGTTTCTGAACTCACAATTGCTCCTTTAAGACAGCCACACTATGTGAGTCACACAACATCACAAATAAAAAGTACTCTCTCTGCTGCATTTTGGCACAACCTTCACCATTAGGACATACCTGTTACAACCAGATACAAAATTCATTAAATGTAAAAAATACCAAAACCCCAAGCTCCTAATCATTGTTTCTGATGTTTTTGACCCACTTTACATGCCTCTCACCTTACTTTTTAATATAAAGCCTCTCCAGGCATTGAGCATTGCACATAAGGATACAGTAGAATCCCAGTTACTTCCTGACCACATCTGCATGACAGCAAATCTTGAACTTATTTGAACTGAAAAGTATATACAGCATATTGTAAGTTTTCCTCATTAAAGAGCTCCATCAGTCTGTTGAACATACAGTAATGACCTCTATCAGCAGCCTGGTTTGATCCAGTTAAAGACTTGGGTATCAAATTTCATGGGAGCAGACTGATGAGTTGGTCCCTTAGACAGTTAAGAAATATCAAAGTTATAAGCTAAAATATGTTTAAGACTTTGACCGAGAAGCTCCCGGTTCAACTTGCATAAAAGGTTTTCATGGTTTTGCTCAGAAATTTGTGTAAAAAATAAAAGAAAAAGGCATCGCTGTTGAAATCATAATGGCCACATAATAATATAAGAATAAGTTATCCTAATGAAACCCTATAGTAACATGATATCCACAAGTACTGAACTGTCACTCTGTACAGTTTAGGGTTCTAAATTGTGCCTAAGGTGTGAGTTTAGTTGTTTGCCTTGTTTGTCCGTGTGGCCCTGTGATGGACATGCAGCCCTGCCTATTGCACAGTGACTGCTGGAGTTATGTACCAGAGAACATCAGAGAAAAAGTATCCACTGTTTTGCATGCAACTAGCATCCATGTCAAGTTGTACGGATTGTCCATTACACGCATTGTCCGCTATTTTGCATGTATACAGACATACTGAGAAAACATCTCACAAATATTTTCAAAAACTCAACTTCCAATTTGTTTCACAGACCAGTCGAGCTATAATAAAATGCAAGAAAGTAAGAAAGTTTGCTCCCTTCTTCTACTCTAGACTGTACTTGCATACGCTGCCAATCCTGCCCCTTTCCATTGTATCATGTGAGAGTACTACAATTTTATTTTAATGAAATTTACCAATTTCTGAAGGTCAGTATACAGATAAAACTGTAGAGATTGACATGTACAAACTGACAAAGTAATCAGGGTTCTGTAATTATTTTATGCCTTTTTAAAATCTTAGGCATTATCAATAAATTATTTTCACCCACTTTAGTGTTTTCTAGAAAAAAGAAGTCAAGAAATATCAGTGTAAAACTATTGGCAATATATATATTTTAAAATTACAGTACCGAGCACAGGAAAGAAGGCAAAGATGCTCCTTCTAATCTGCCAAATAAAAGTGTTGGTTTTTTTCAATTTGCTTTTTTTTAATCAAGGTCGCTCATCTTGAAAATAATTTTAGTGGGAACTTTTCAGAACCTAATAGTGTAATGCCCTCTCCATCCAGTTAAAATGACTGTCAGTCTTTTTCACATATGTAAAAACAGGTACTAGTTGACTTAGCAGTGCAAATGCAAATGTACAAAAATATATAAAAAAGAACACCAAAAGAATTTAAACAATATGCACATGACTTATTTGACTTAGCTTCACATTTCAATTCATTCCTGCATAGGTGACTGAATCACTACCACAAATGAGATGTTTTCTTTTCATGATGACATTTTTTTAACTTCTATATTATTCTCCTTCTAGAGCCACCGTTTTTTTTCAATGTGTCTTATTTACGACGTTATAAAAAGATGGGTACTGCATAGCCCGTCTGAGCACTATCAGCCCCAATACCACTTGTTAAGGTCATTAAATGACTTGTACTCCTTGTGTCTTCTCAAGTAATCGCAAGCTAGGCATGTGTGCTCTGCCCAGAAATGGGCTCTCTTTACTTTAAAGTGCTGCCGCCACTTAAAGTATCTCAGATACATTTCCTCATTCTTGTCCAGGAGCAGCAGGTACTCTGCTAATTCCTTGGGGGAAGAGAAATCATCCACGTGGATAAAAGCATCCCCTTGAATAAAGTTTTCATAGTTCTGCCTGGTTGAGCCAAGAACCACTGGCACCGTGCCCACAGAAAGTGGAACATATAGTTTCTCAGTGATGTAGTCTTTGTGTATGGAGTTCTCAAAAGACAAATAAAACTTACAGCTGGCCATGGTGGGGATATAGTCTTGGTCAGAGACATGCTCCCCAAAGGCTTGTCCATATGCATGAACCTCGATGTGTTTGTACAACTCGTTGTAGTATTTAACCCGCACATGTTCAGGGTTCCAGTTGCTAACGATCCAGCAGAGCAGTTTGTTTTTACCAGGTGGCACAAAGTCCTCCTCAGTATCTGTTGCTACAATGGTCCCATAAGGCACTTCAATGTCAGAATCCTGACGGTAATTGAGAGTCAAATTGAACAAGTTGTTGATCTCAGGCAGCTGAGGGGAATGTGAAGGCGACTCTAAGTTCATCCATATCCACTTCTGGAACGGCGGTCGCTGTTGAGATGGCAGGTTGGACAGGTCTCTGGCGATGTCTCTGTGATGGATAACCACCCCATCTGATTTGTTGTAGAAGTTTCTGTCGGCTGTGATGAAGCAGCCTTCGATGTTGAACTCCAAGCTGCAGACGTTCAGGTCATATGTTTGTCCAAAGGGCCAAAGCCAGACCAGTACAGTGGTCAGGTTTTTATTGCTCTTTGAAGAGAAGAGGTTCTTGACCTGGTCTGTGGAAACTGTTGACTCTACTGGGCCGTATAACCAGCTGGTGGATGGCTTAAAATACATCAAAAAGACAGTCACAAAGCATCCCAGAATGAAGACTGTGATCAGAAGGGGTCGCAGAATTTTGTTAAAAGTTGTAGATGACATACTCCGACCTGCAAAGAGCACAGGACAGAGAAAGGCAGAATAAAGTCAAGATTCATTATCAAGAACAAACATATTGCATAATTTTAATAAGGATTTTTACACTAGATTGCTAAATTTAACAGCATCTGTGGCACATTTGAGAAAATTTTAATTGAACAGCTACTATTTGTTTCCAATGAACCAAAAAGTTAGAATAAAACCTAAATAGTGATGACTAATCTCAGTGTTATATAGACCTGTTTTGGCTGTATGTTCCAATCCACGCAAGCTCTCTTGGGATTCAGTGTTCAAAGTAGAAAACTGCGGGTCACAGCTGAGAGATGCTTCATGGCTCTTAAGGAGAAAGATAATGACCCCTAATGATCTAATGAAGTGCACTGATTCGTGAATCAGCAGGTCTTCTTAATGATACCTCCTGTAGTTGAGCCTGAAGAGAAAAAACAAGAAAAAAGGTCCAAGAAGCAATCAGATATGATAAAATATTACAGCATAAAAGGCATGTTTGAAGGCTCTAGTTGACAAGCAAGTACACATTTTGTGAGAACAAAGAAGATGAATAGTATAAACTGAAAGAATAGAAATCTCAATATTTAAAAAAATAACCAGCTAACATTAGTTATTAGTAATATTTTTCAATTAGGTTTAGGCTTATACACAATTTTAAGTTTTTCCAGCTGCCTAGAGCTCAACACACTGAGTTACCTTGAGAAAAACCTTTTATTGAACCATCTCTGATCCGAAACAAGCATGATTTTCTGGATGTTTTCTCTTATCTGTCCCCAGCACTGACACTGCTTTGGCACAAATGACTTGCTGACAGCTGTCTCTCTTATCCTCTCTTAATTCATCCATCTTGATCTGATTGCTGTTTTGATCTCATTTAACATAACACACTTGTTAACTGCCTTGCTTCCACTGGTATCACAAACATATTGTTCAAATAGTCCACTTGGTATCTGTCCAGCTGCACTCATTTACTTTATCTAGGTTCCACTTTTTGGAAACAACATTCAGTTTCACATCTATGCTGAGTGACCCTTGGTGTTCCTTAAAGTTCTATGAGGTGTTCTACCTTAAAGTACCTGAGACATCCCATTTTTGTGATTAATGCAGATGCAATAATAAAGTTTTATGAGGTTCAACAGTTGTTGAGATATTTTCATGTGCAGAAGTCCTGACAAAAAGGAACGCCTTCAGGTAAAAAGCATTTCTACAACGACTAACAGCACCAACAGTAGCAAATATGGTTGGAAAGAGAGACAAAGAAAAGTCTGAGTTGTATAAACAAACACCAAATAGTTTCCCTTTTTAAAGAGTTCCCCTTAATCATCACTACTGTTTCAGTTTAGCTGCGCCAAGTAACATATGCCCGTCATGTGTCAAAATGGATAAAATCACGTGTGTGCAAGTTTTCTTTCACTTTTTATAGTTGTAAAAAATGTACATCACGTGCACTTTAAAGTCAAGGGAAGTGCAAGAAATGTAAGAAGCTACTAAAATACAGTTTTTCTGCGGAGCTAGGTTTTATATACAAGGCGAATCAGAAGTCACAGGAAACCATTTTATTTCAGAAAGAAAATGGAAAATGACAAATCTGAATATCGCAACATGATATGAGTGAGGGGGCCTATGTTGTAGACTACAACATCTCCATCTTGAAAGCTGCCATATTGGGTCAAAATAAAAGGATGTCCTGTGACTTTTGACTCACCTTATATATCTTTATTGTTCAATATTTCACACAGTTTTCATTCATAGCACCACCACATTAGCTACCACCTAATTTGGTGACTAATTTAAGCTCAAATTTATGTAAAAAGACATTTTGCACATTTTTGTTTTCAGATGTATAAAAATGATTAAAATAACTTGAAACCCTATAACCTGGTTTACAAAGAAAACACAGTACAATCTATTTGTAATATCTCTGTCTGGTAACTGGGAGCCCTTTATTTTTAAATATTGAGTGGCAGAAAAGAGGTTTTGATTAATAAGTAATTTTGCTTGTAACTGTGAATATTTTACAGAACACACCTTCAAACTTTCAGTCAAGCAAAATATTTATTGTTTTGTGTGCTGTCAATCTTTTTTTGAAAAACACGCAGATCATTGCAAACCTGAACCAGCTTTAATAAATGCAATAAGTGCATCTCCACCAAGAACTGTTAGACAATAGAACCCAGAACTTACATTTTGTGCTCACAATGTGCTTCCTATCAGATTAACCTTTGAAATCTGTGTCACTGACTGATGCAGAATAAACCAACATATTAGAAAAAAAAATGAAGACACACTGATTAAAAATAGCAGCTTTGTTTCAGCTCAACCAACTGTGTAATTTTTCTGTGGGATTCTTTAAGATTTTAATCCCACGGTGAGTGTGTGAGATGGGTGACCTGGTTTAAGACGTTCAAAGTGACTTGCACAATTTCACTCACTCAGTATTTAAGAGTTAAACATATTATTCTGTGAGTTGGTATTTTTTTAATGGATTATTGTTAATGCTGAAGTTTTTTGTTTGTGTCTTTAATTCGTCATTTTAAATGTTCAAATGAAATCTGTACTCATGTCCAGCAGTGCATCAAAAAAACAATAAAAGTGACATAAAGTAGGAACTCATAAAAGTAAAATTCAACACAGTTAACAGGAAATAACCTATTTTGGTCACTCACATAAAGTCGATATAAATGTGTCAGCTAAGATATTTGAAACTAAATGAAAGGCTTTATTTCTTGCTCAATATGCCCAGTTTTTCTGACTCAAAACATAACGAGGGCACTGTTTCCAAAAGATACAAATAAATTTGGGCTGAGATCATTCTTACATTCTCACATTAGAGAAGCCCTGTACAAAGTTTGGATCAACTGAAACATTAATCTTTAATTGTTCCACATCTTATATGTTCTAACAGGAACAATGAAAAGAGCAGATTTTGTATGGTTAAACTGCACTTTCTGGGTGGCAGCAACTCGTCTTTATTTTCTATATTAGTTTTGAGGAGAAAAGTTGCATGCGAGTGGGTTTGTTATTTTTATAATAATTTAGACCTCGGAGCAAAGCAACATCCTTTTGACGAGTGTTGCCACCGAGGTCTAAATTTGGAGATTATAAAAATTTAGACTTCAGCGGTAATGCAACATCTTTTTGACAAGTTTTTTTTTTTTTTTTTGATGAGAGCTTCATATTCACAGGTACTTTCTACTCCCTCATATTACGATTATACACTCAGTTTTCACACACATGCCTGATGTTTTATTATTTTAGTTTACGTTTTAGTAATTTTCATGTAAAATGCACAATTACCTTTTGAAGTTTGATTAATTAAAACTAATTTTTACCCAAAACAGGCCCAAACTAGCCTGACATTTTAATTTTTCATTTACAGTTCATCTAATAATAAAAGCATTTATTTATTTTCAACCACTTTCTATAATAAATAACTTACATCACCAAGTCTGCTTCTGTGGGAACTGACTATCGGCTGCCATGGAGACACTGAGCACACTGTGAGGGTCCCGGCTTCCACCTCCACTTCTATCACGCTTGTTACAGAGTTTTATTTTTATTTTTTGCAAAATGTTCTCCTATGCTTAATCGAGCAATATTTTTGTTCTTTGTGCATGCTTTCCTGCTGACCTCTGTATGAAAAAGAGTTTTATTGATATTTTACATTGTGATAACAAAATGTCCTCAACATGGCATGTTGCTGGGTGTCAGAATGACTGCAGAGCTCAGTTGAAACAGGTAGATGTTAGGGGTGCAACGATACAGAAAATTCACGATTCGGTTCGATACTTTTGTCTCACGGTTCAATATTTTTTCGATACAAAAAAGAGCTATGCACTTCTTAACTTGTAATTTAGTGGAATTAATTTTGAACATTTATGCAAGCTTAAAAGTACAGTTTTTAAATTGAACCTAAAGCACTGTTCGATACGGTTCGATACGGGTACATGTATTGTTGCACCCCTAGTAGATATGAATACTGTTTAGACTAAATATATTTAAACAAACTGAAGTAAGCATTATTATATCCAGACCTGAATCTATTGCAAAATACTGACACTGAGCACAGCTAAAACTACAGTTTATTCGCACAACTTTCTGAGTCATTGAAACATTTTCAATACTTCTATCTTCTGGATAACTATACAGCAAAAACAATCCTGTTTACAGACTCCATGCTGCTGCTCCTGCTTTACAAAGTGTCAACCCCACGTGGCTCTTTTATAAAATATATCATTGTTTTCAGTCCTGCAAGGATGTAAAAAAATGCCATTGAAAGCAGCACAAGTGCCAATTAGAAGAAAAGCAAAATCCATTCTAAAATCTATTTTAATATCAGACCAAACAGTTTTATTATTATTATTATTATTATTATTATTATTATTATTATTATTATTATTATTACTAGTTTAATTACTTTCTGAGAGGTTTCAGGAAATCCATCCATCCAAAATTACAGATTTTCTTTTCTGGATCTCTGAGAGCAGGACTTCAGTCTCCGAACTTGTAAAGTTCTTTTTTTTTTTTTTTTTTACTTTTTGCTGAAATTTTCACGAATGAACACTTCCTCATATGTGGGGCAGGAAATGTAGCCTTATATGGTGTTTTTGGGGTGGTATGTTAATCTCCTCTCCTCGTGCACGATCACCTGATACGCATTCATCATGTTTACGCTGCTCATTTACACACTTTTCCTGCAGATAGAAGCGTTTATCGAATCTGACGTGGCATGTTCATAAGAACCGTTCGTACAAACAGAAGTAAGAGAAATTTTGGATAAGAATACGAAAATGTTCTTGCATGAGGCCCAATATGTTTTGGATCCCTGCATGTCAGCACACATATTAAACACCCTTTAACTTATTTATTGCCACATAAAAACTTGTCAGTGGACTCGTCAGTAACCTCAATAGTTTTAATATTTACATAAAAACTTCACTTTTGAAATTTGCTGTTTCATTAACATTCTGATGCCAGTGGTCAAATGTTAGTTTTCAGAAACAGGACTTCATTTTCATTACAGTCACTTTGTTACAAGCATACAGTGTTTGCAAATTGTCACCAGAAAAATAAGCTCTTTATGTCAGCATAAAGTCCAAGTCTATTAACATTGTGGTTGCTTTCTTCCTGTTTCTTGCTAAAATCTCCAATACATGGAAACTGGAAGGGTTTTGATATGTGGTTTAGAAATTGTGTAAAAGTGTAAATGAAAAACAAAGTTTATCAAAACATACTTTATCTTTGTTAATCTTATATTACATCCATTAAAGGCCCATGACTATCTGAAACACAATGTGCATCCATGAATTCACTGTGCATTCTGACAGATTAATCTACAGTTAATCTACAGTTTATAGAGCATTTATCATGTTTAGACATGATAAATGTTTAAAATTGATCTACATAAAACATTAAAACAACAAAAGTTGACCAAAGTGCTTTACCAGTCAGTCAAGTGAAAATGTAAAACTTCAATAAGAACAAAAAAACACAAGAAATCTTGAGTCATAGACAAAACACTAATAATGTTGAAATAAAACCCAGAAACACACAATAAAAACATTCAGCTCTAACTGAATTGAAACTCTGCTTGAATCAAAAGCTGGAAAAAAAAGACAAAAAAAAAGCCTTAACAGTCTTAGAGGTCAGTATTTGAAGAGTCAAACTATTTCACAGTTCTGGAGCAGCAATTGCAAAATCCTGATCACCTCTGGATCTAGGGACATCTAAGAGAAACAGGTTAGAACAAAGTGCTCTTAGTGGAATGTGAATGTTGAGGAGATCACATAAACATAAAAATCTGTAAAAATGAGTAAAAACAAGCAGTGAGATTTTTGATTCAGAAGTGGACATGAATAGAAAGAAACCAGTAGTTCATATTTTTAGTAAAGAGGAGCTGCTGCCTTCTGGAAGATGTATAAACGACGCAGAGATGATTAATTCAAACCAGCATACAAATCATTACAATAGCCCACCTGAGAGGTAATAAAAACATAAACCCCTTTTTCAAGGTTTTTAGTGGGGAGATAGGATCTCATCTTGGAAATGAGTCTTAGTTGACAAAAAACATTTGCAAATGTATTAATGTGTCTGATTTAAAAGCACTATCAAAGTAACACTGAAATCTGGGACAGCAGAATAGCTGTATGAAGCCAAGTGCCCAAGAATATCAATAGCATTACATTTACCAAAGCTGATGACTTCACTTCACTTCATTTTCATTCAGGTTTAGGAAATTTTGTTTTAGATAGGTTAATATCATTTAGATGGTTTAAGAGTGATCTCAGTGGAGTAACCCTTTCTAACTTAATGCACATATAAACCCAGATATCATCAGCGAAGCAATAAAAATATATTTTCTGGGGGGAAAAAGGGACTCCAGTAGCAACATTTAAAGGTTAAAAGGCAGTGGACCTAGAATTGAACCTTGAGGGACCCCACAAGTCGGGCTGCAGAAGAATAATGTTCCCCTGTAAGTTCAGAGTAGAAGATAATTAAAAACTCTGTGGCTGTCTCTGTGCTGTGATGGGACTTTAAACATGACAAAAACGTTATACCATGTTTTTGGCAGTTAAAGATCTCTAAAAGTATCTAAAAACAATTTCTTCTAAAACTTTTGACAGAAAAGACAGTTTTGAAATAGGTCTAAAGTTTGACCACACTGCTGGCTTAAGGCTCCTCTTTTTTTAAGAGCTGCACCCCCGAAGGTGTAACTTTAGGTCTACCATTGTGGGGGTTATGCTCTAAAACCTTGTATGTTGTTTTCAGTTGTTATGCTTAAACATACATATTATGACATCATACATTTTTAAATCTTTAAAGTACCAAAAATCAATGATTAAACCTGTTTTAAAACAGCTGAGGGTGAAGAAAGTAAAGAAGAGTCCTTGTCAATTAATTGAGATTTTCTCGACAAAAAACTTTTCTACACAATGCAGGAGATTCAGCAATATGTGCAGCATCACAGGGATTCACAACAGATACATTATATACTGTATAACCTGAGGTCTGTGACTGTTGATTAAAACCCAGCGGTGTCAAGGGACAAAGTACAAATAATTTCTTACCTTATTTTAGTACTGATTTAGGTTATTTAAAGTTTACTGGAGTAATTATTTGTCAGCCTACTTTTTACTTCCACTTCTTACATTTTCAGGAAATTATTTGTACTTTCTACTCCTTACATTTTAAAGAATGTATTTCATTTTTTCTTATCATTAAGAAAAAAATACACATATACTGTATATCCAGTTATATGGCACTTCCCAGATAGAGCAAATTTGATTGTGGTTTAAGTATAGCTATATTATATGTTATACTTTTCAACAAAATATAAATCTTTATTTTTACATGCATGCGAGTATCAATTCTCATTTTCATTTTAACATTATAGTTATTTTGACCTTTAGAAAAATGTTTTTGTTCCTATAGACAACTGTTGCACGGCTTTAGCATTTTCTATAACATTACTTTTATTTTTATATTTTAAGTAGTTTTAAAACCATTACTGTTACACTTTTACTTGAGTAAAAAGCTTGAGTTGATCCTTTTACTTCCAAAAAAGTACTTTTAAATCATTGTATCTATACTTCTACTCAAGTAATGAATGTGAATACTTTTGACAAAACCACATTAGAATAAAAGAAAAGCTCTCTGGTATTCTGACAAGATGTCTTTTAGAGTCGGTCCTTTCTCCATTTTCTCTCAGCCTGTCTGCACAGACGTCTGTGAGAGCAGGTGGTTTGGTCAACCACAGAGATGGAGACCAGATCTGTTGTACAGCTTCCGTGAAAAATGAAACTCAGACATGTGAAAATGTCCACTGAACGAACACAATATGTTGTGTTTTGCTTTGAGTTAGAACAAAAGAGTGTGAAAAGGAGGAGTTTCTGGGTTATCTTACCCTCTTTGAAGGAGGAGGAGGAGGAAGATAAAGACAGTCTGAAATGATGACAACTCCCCAGCTGTTGGACAGATTTGTCTTTTGGAGACCGTGTGGAGGATGGTACACTCGGAACTGTTTTATGTTCATCCTCACCTCTGTCTACACCCTGGAGGAAAGCACTAAAAGAGAGGTGGAGCCTGATGGGAACTTATTCTTAGAGCCTGTTGGTCCAGCACCTTTAGAAAAGAAACAAAAGCAGATTACTCGAGATAAAATGAAACAACAAAGGCTTTTGTGTGTGTGTGTGTGTGTTTATCAAATTATTATTCAAATATTAACCTTAATGTGTTTTGTGTATGTGTGTTTATCAGTTAATTATTCAAATATTATCTTTGATGTTGCTTTACTGTTTTGCTCTACGACTTGAGTTTTATTTCTGCATATTTGTTTCAGCATTTTTCACTTCCTTGATTGGTAACAGGCCATAATAGCCATATTTTAGTCACATCTACTTATTGTTATATGTGTGGTTTGTTCTTGCCACATGCTTAAAATGAGACATTTTCAGTTAAAGTTTAACGTTCAGTGTACAGCTCAACATCACACACTTACATACTAATAACATTTGACTTAAAAATGATAGAAAATGTTTAAAACTAACATGTGCAGCTAGATTGTATTACAAAAAAAAGGTGTAAACTTATTGAGAAAAAAGGCTCCTAATGAAACATGAACCTTGGACATTTTCTTCTGTGAAAGTGAAAGAAAATACCTTTGTGCCACCCTTATAGAACACTGCAGCCTATAATAAAAAATGAAGACAATAAAACCAGGTTGTTGCTTTTTTCCCCCTCAAACTTATGTTCCTATCATACAGACAGAAGCATTCATGCTTGACTTTAGTCCTGCTTGTACTTGAGCAAAAGGTTTGTATTGGCACGTTACAACTAAACTTACTAAGAACTCAGTGAGGTTCCCTTTCCTGTGATAGTCATAGCTATTTATCTGCAGAACTGACAACAAATATGCTCAAAAATGCAGCGGCAATATTTGGTGAAACTGGCAACATCCATCTGTTTTTGAGTTGGCAAATGAAGTAAAGTTAACTGTGTATTTGTGTATTGTGGTTCGTTCTACAGGTTTTGCCACAGTGAGCAAACTCACAAGAACGATTTGTTTTACACGAGACTGAGGCACAGATAGAACATCGAGGTTCCACAGGCCTAATAATCTGATTGTGTGTGGTAGTTTTTATTCTGTAATTTCCTCACTCTGTTGTGCCCTGTCATTCTTTATACAATTCTTTTTTCCAATAATCTTTACAATAAAATAAAGCATTTGAAGAGATTCCACAATTACCACAGTAAAGAAAGTTTTAATTATGTTTGAGTTTTTGACGTATGCAGGTTTAGTAACTGAGCTTTTTCAATAAAACACAAGACAGTATCTAAAAGTGGATTTTTGCACTTGCTTTAAAAATGTCCCTCTTTAAAATGTTAGAAAATGTGCTTTTATTGCAAAGTTGTTTGGGTTTTTATTTACACTCAACAAAAATATAAACGCAACACTTTTGTTTTTGCTCCCATTTTTCATGAGAT
>JARVJO010000173.1:2699062-2720048 GCA_031762555.1 Cynodonichthys magdalenae | reverse complement strand
ATATACATGAGAACAAACATGTGTGTAGCCCTAGCAATATATATCTACTACTATTTCTACTATTTCTACATATATATTTTAGTAAAACTTTCAGAGGATAATCATTGGGTGTACATCCACAACTGATTAACTTTTGGACTGTTGCCAATTCAAGATGGCCATTACAGCTAATCAACATTAGACAATACAAAAATGGTTGAAACACTGACAATTTTACTAATATTGACTTAAAATCTGGTGAGAAAGTAGCTGAGAGTCATCCAAACATATTTTAAGGGCTAACACAATATCGCACCGGATTGTGCATAACATCATTTTCTTTTCCAAACAACTATAACTCTGTAACATAAAATAATTTTAGTTTTTAAGTCTGGCATGAAGGACAAATTATATTTCTTTAAGGAATGCTAGACCTTGGAGTTTTTTTTAGATAGGTTTTGCTTGAATATTTGTAAGGACTGGGCAATAACAGAAATAAAATAACAAAAACCATAAAGTACCTCCACCAATTAACTTACTTAAGAGGATGGACTGGTTCTGTTTAGTTCATGGTTCTCAATTTTTTTTAAAAATGAATAAATTCTCCAAGCACCAGTTGCAGCTAAAAATAAATTGTTGTACAAGCTTCCATTAAATTCTGACATAAACAAGCAAACTGGCCAAACCCCAACTAAATAATGCCATTTAAAAAGGGTTCTCTGCATTTTGTTTGAGATGGTTCCAACTTTTAAGCTTTTGATTCACAAAATAAAAGTCTCAAAAACTCATGATCCTAACTATTTCTTGGTAAAGTGTACCAACAACCATTTCACAAATATTACATTATTTTATATCCATTTGACAACTGTTTTTTATTTCTTTATAACAATTATATTTTGTATTTGTATTTTCTTTTGATTATAGAATAAATTTTGTTTTAAAGAAATGAATAAAGTTTTTTTTTATTGAATTGAATTGAATTTAAGGTTAATAATGTTAATAACGTTTTAAGGTAATTTGATTACTGTAGACCTCAAAAACCCACACTTGGTGTTTCATGACCCACAATGAGATCCCGACCTTAATTTGGGAACCAATGTGACACAGAGTTCACTGGAGCTGTGTAAAGAGTCACCTGTTTCCAAGGGGGTTCTCAAAAGTTCTTCATTGCACTTTTGTTTTGATTATTTCCATTTGGAGTCAAGAATTGTTTTTTGTTTAAATCACTGATTTTTGGCTGTTTCTACTTTTTACTTTTCCATCACATTCAGCTTAAAAGGTTTGACATTTAAGTTGTATAAATGATTATTAATATAAATAGTTATTACCAAAATTTCCACTAGAAGGATTTTGAGTCCCACTTACCACAGTTTGAGAACCATGACTTTAGTCCATTAAATTTCATTCTTCTGATATGACGTTAGTTTAGATTTGCTTTATGAATCACTTTTCCTGAAACCAATTCCTTACAGTTTGTTCACAAATATCACCTATAGTTTTTCTAATTTTTTGTTATTGTTGTTGTGCACTTTTATTCTTGATTTATAGTGTGTTTAGGTTTAATGCCTTCCTCTGCGTTCCCTTTTTTTCAAATCTTCTCACTGATGGTTCTTCATACAAATTTCTGAACCAGAATAAAATATTTTTGCTACACTGAATCTTCTTCTTGAGTATGATTAAGATTACTTATTACTGCACTGTGATGAAAAGCAGATGGATATGTTACTACCTTTCTGTGTGTTCATGTGTTTGTTTGCAAGCAAAATATTTCAGAAACCACTTGACAGATTGCGAAGAAACTCTTTGAATTTAATCCTTAGCTGTATAAATTAACCTTTGGAGTCAATCTGATTCATGGTCGCCACCTCAGCAAACACAAAAATGACCATAACTCTGTCACCTTTACAGAATTTAAGCACATATTTGTTTGGTAGTAGCTGAAACTGATCCCCATCAGATCCACTGAGCACTAGCATGAGACAATGTTGACATGAAGGGTTGACAGGCATTTCTTTCTATCAATTCTAGCTTTAATCAACCAGCTGCAACAACTCATTAAAGTCCTATAATCTCTTTTTTATCTGTTTTGCACATTGAAATTGGCACGAGTATTTGTTTGTCAAATGAGACATCAAAAAGGATGAACAATTCCAAATGTTTTCATCCATGTGATTTTAATAAATAATAAAAAGTTCCATTAATTCAAATATTTACGTATCATTTCATGGCAGGATTTACAAATGCAGGGTGAAACTTTGTTCTGCCTCTATTTAATTTCTACAAAGTAAAGCAAACTGGGAGCATTTTCTAGGCCCGTGTTTATTCTGCAGGGAATGAAAAGTGCTATCCACTCAAATGGAGAGACTCCAGCAGCCATTCAGACTTTAAATAACATGGCTTTTAGTAAATACACTGTGATGTATTTGGGACAGGAGCACTGCATGGGTGAGTAGTCTGCAGAGGGAATACATGTGATGAGATGGCTGCTGGGAGGGAAATATGAGAAAAAAACAAGAACAACCACAGATTCTGTTAACATCATGTCTCAGGGATGCATCAAATCCACTCATTTGGTTTTACTAACAGGTAGGGTCAAAAAGATGCATTCAAGTCCAGAAAAAAAATGTAAGAATGAGCTGCATAGATTTAGAAAAATCCTTAGGAGGGCTCTGCTTGTGCAGAGACTCCATCCCAGGTGGTAATTTATTTCCATCTCCCGAGCACTGAAGGTCATTTTAAAACGCGCTGCTTTCGTTGAGACCCTCTTTTTAAAATGGTTGTCTTCAGACAGAGAAGTTGATGAATAATGGAAATTCACCGAAATGTGGTGTGCGCGTGGACAGAGACGGCAGCTTGAGCTCAGAAACGAGAGAAATAGAATTAGATTATATATATAGATCATATTTTTAAAAAATAGGCGGCGAAGCTGCAGTGAGCTGGTTTAAAACAGGAGTATGCATGGCTAAAGAAAAAAGGCTGGTGTGAAATAACCTCATGCTGATTATCAGACATTTTCCCCTCAAATCGTTAATTGGTTATTTTGTAATCATGGATGCTTTTTAACTCACCATCATCTCAACAGAGCTTTCCTCTCATTTCCCCTTAGATCTCCTTTTCAAAGACACGAGGCGCAGGAGATGCGGATGCGCTCATAATAACAATTTTCTTCATAACATCATAATAATAAAATAATAATATACGTATAACTGAGCCAGTCCCGCTGTGTTTGAAGCATTGTTCCTCATCAGTCGTCTTGATCTGGAAAACGATGATACCTAAAGGCTCTGAGCTGTATGCGCCGCATCCTCCTCCCCCCACCCCCCTGCGCCGCAAACCGACTACAGATGATGTCTGCTAAAGGACAAAACGAATAAAAAAAAAAAAGAGAGAGCGGTAGAAAGAGTGGGGAAATGGGCGGCTCGTTACCCTGCACATTAAATCCCCAGCTTGGTGTCGGCCATGTATGCTCAGAGATGCGGGATAATTCCCCTGCTGCCTTGCCCATGCGCCATACCTTGCCCTGTTTACCGTTTATCGTGCAGCTGCAGGCTGCTCCGTGTGCGCGCGCGCGTGCGCGCGTGTGTGGGTGAAAGATGCTGAGCAGTGTAACTACCCGTTTAAACAGGTAAATCATTCCTCAGGAAGCTCGTTTCACCTCATCTAAAGTAGGTTTATGTGGAGCCAAAAGATGCGACAAGATGATCAACAACAAACCAAATCCAAATGCAGCTTTATTTCCTGTGAATATTTGAAAATAAATTTATTGCAGCATCTCCTCTGCTGAGTGTAGCCGAGGTTAATGTAATGGACAGTATAGGAATGCTACACTAACCAGAGAGGATAAATGATATAAAGGAGCCAATAGACCATTAAACCTTTAAAACAGGAGACAATAATTAATCATCTACAGGCACATTCTGAGATTATGGCATCCTTCCAAGATGGAGGACATGTGAGACACCTGTAAATTAAAGGCTGAGCACTCTTTGAAGGAATAACAGATGTTAACAAAAACACTATTAGTTATTTCTCCAAACTTTTGGCTCTATGACCGATAGGTAAGATGACCACGTTGTCCCGATCATGACTCCCTTGATTCAAAACATTGCAAGTGGACAAAAAGAAGCATAAACTGTTTGGTTTATAAATAATCACTCGCGTCTTCCCAAATTTGAATAACAGCCTAACCCTGCATTGTGGCTGGAAGCGTAGGCGGGACAATGGGAGACAAAATTCCTGGTATCGCTTACCAAACACAAACAACCTAGATGAATGAAATATGTGGATATCTGCGTTCAACAGAAAGGGTTGGGATAATAAGGACTGTGTCTGTGTCCTACCTGGTAAATTTCAATAATCATTTTTGAGCATATAAAATTCTGTGATCAGTGTCCAGTTCACCCTTGATACATGCTTGACACTGATACCAAAATAAAGGAAATACAACAGTCTCAGGAGGTGCCATTTGAGGTGGTTCAGGCATCTGCTCAGGATGTCTGGACGACTCATTGGGGAGGTTCTTCAGTCATGACTGGTAGGAGACCCCAAGTTAAACCCAGGACACGCTGCCTATCTCCTGTCTGGCCTGGGAATGCCTAGAGCTCCAAAAGAGAGGTCTGGGCCTCCCTGGTCAAGCTGCTGCCCAAGGGGCTGACTTCAGAAAAAGCAGAAGATGATGGATGGATGGATGGATGGATGGATGGATGGATGGAGGGATGGATGGATGGATAGATGGATGGATGGACAGACAGACGGACAACAGTTTCAAAATGTGAAACCAATTTCACTGGGGAAAAGCTCAGAACAATAAAATATTAGCCTGTTGAATCTATCGTCACTCTTATAGATGTCATGACTCTAGGTAACAAACCCAGACATCTAATCAAATCATCCCAATTATCAACATAATCAATATTTGTCTATGTGTTGGGTTGTCCTTCCATCTACTTCTCTGGGTGTACTGATTGCATCTAGGCTAAAATGATGAAGTAGCTTCACTACATACCGCTCACTTGTCTTGGGGGTGAGCTTTTAAACATAATGTGATTGATCTGAACTAAGACTGATTCTTTACTTTAGTACGTTCTCCATTGTTGCCTGCTTTCTGCAAACCAGCATACTGCCAGGGGCGGGTCTAGAATTTTTTCTTGGGGGGGCCAGGGCACAGAGTGTTGAAAGGGTATACACATAAACAGTATATTTACACCAAAGATTTTCAATACATAAATTAGATTATTGATGTAAAAGTGTAATGATTTTTTTTAGTTGTTGCAAAAATTTAGCACTTAAATCAAATTATTTTGTTTAAAAATATGTTGAACTTGGAGATGGTTTAAAAAAAACATTTATGAAATTTCCTAAATAAATAAATTACTAGACTAATATATAATTATTTCTCCCATTACAAGACCAACCTTAATCATGTTCAAATTTAGAACAAGAGTAGATTTCTTACCAATTGATCCAATTTTGATTTTATTTTTTTTCAAAAAAAAACATGTATATGACATAACAATGAAAAAAACGATGTGCTGTGTCAATAAGTCATAAAACACAGGAGTTGGTATCAATGGTGAATTTATTTTTCAAAAAGTCATTACAAGAGCAAACCTCCAGTTCAAAAGATTTCTTTTATTGTTATGGGATTGCAAAATAAAGATATTTGGTTCTTTTAAAAAATATTAATATATAATAAAATGTTTTTTTCACAAGGTTGACAAAAAAAATTGAACTAAAAATATTTCTTATGAATTTGTTTTTACATCTTCTGTTTATGAAATCAGAGCAATTAATTGAAGCTGGTTCTTTGGAGTTACTGCTGAATATGTTACACCTTTAATTTGTAGAATCATAGTAAGAATTGCTTTTAGCACTTTGTTAAATTTAGTTTTAGTACATATTAATGTGTATTTTTCAATAAAAGCTTCAAATGAATAAAAGGTTACCATCATTTTCCAAAAGGTGGACCAAACTCCATATCCTGGTCTACAGTCTAAAGGTTCTTTTTCTTATTTATTGGCAGTTTGCAAACAACTTCACGAAGCATTACTGTCACCAACTGGTAAGGAGTGTGCACTGCAATCAGAAGCTTGAACAAAGTGACAGCCAGCTCATGTGGGGGTGGCCAGGTAGGGGGGCCAGTGCCACCCCTGTGGCCACGCCCCTGCATACTGCACATGCAAATGAGCGTTTCTGTTTAAAAACACAAGTGTCCCCATTAGACAGCACATCAATTTACAGTTGACTTCTCTTTAAGCACTTTGTTTAGTTTAAATAAATTTAGCACAAAGGAATCTGGATGTTTATGATTCAGAGAGAGAAACTATTGTAGTCAGGGTAATTTCACATTGGTTCTTTTGGCTACAACCACAATCTGTTGTGTTTTGATAATACTTAATCGACTCAGTTATTAAAAAAGGCAACATCTGAAGCTGTTAGAGATGCAAGGCCAACGATTCTTCTTTGAGGCTGCATCAGTGGAAACACTTGACACATAGAGGGCACAGTAAAGGCATGAAACATGAAAATATCCCACAGCTCATACAGAACAGACAACTGGCCAGTGTGCTTTGACGATCTGAACAATGAACCATTGAGACTTGAAGCACATTCTCTTCCAATGATTCTGACATTTCTGCGATGGGAAAATCACATCTCAGAATGGGAAATTACTCCTAAAGAAAGAGGACAATAAAAACATATAACCACAGTTTTCTCCCACTACTTACATAACTGCATCTTTACAACTTTCAAAAGATGTGTTTGAGGCTTTTGACTTTGAGCAACAATCAGCTGAAGTATTACACAAAATCAGTTTTTTTCACAAGCTCAGATATAAATTGACAATTGCAGTCAAGAACTTTAAAGTCTAGTCTAGAATATCCTGCAATAAGATGCTTTACTGGGCCTTGAAAGCTGTTCTGTTGTTACTGGTTAGTAGGACTTTCTACTTCTAATTTTGTTCTCAGTAATGAGGCGACCAACTTTATGATTTAATAAAAGTATTTGCTTCATAAAGCTCTTTTGAATCATTGCCCCATTTTAAGTTTGCAACTGTTGGCTAATTCTAATCTGAAAGTAAAGTTTGTTCCCTTCCAAGTTCATTCTTTGCATTAAAGCAAAGTCTCCTCTGTACCATCTTAAAAAAAAAAAGTTCACGTTGATTTAAACTTTTCTTGTTGGAAAGTGAACAGGCCCCTTTTCTCAAGGGTTCTGTAAAAAACCAGATGCTGGGAAGAACATTCAGAAAATACAAGTTCTTACCTTGGATTATCAAATAGCATCTATTGTCTTTTTGACGCATCTGTTTTTCTTTAACCAAATGATGAGCTGAGCTGTTTCACCAACACAAACACCCATTTGAATCTCGTATTGCGAGTGATCAAAAACACCTCCTAAATGCAAATGTAACCCTTCTGGCCTCATTCTCTCCCCCTATTTCTCAAGTCAAATAATGAGGACACAGGCTGAGTGTAAGATTACATGTCAATACGTTGTCAGGGTTTGGGAAAAAAAAAAAAAAGGACCGAAAAATGACTGGCAATCCTAAATGGTTTGATAATTGGAGGTCAGTAAGTGACTCGTCTTTAACTGGCATGCCTTTGAAATTACTTGTTTTGTTTTTTGTATTTTGGCTGAGGTGAAAGTGAAAAGACAGAGGGAGCTATTGTTAACTTCTTTTTCTTTAATTTCTTCAAATAACACACTGCATGTGTAAGAGTTTTACTAAAAAAAAAAAAGTCACAAATCATATAAAAAAAGTCCCTTTCAGTTTCAGGTGGTCCCACTGATAAATTTAATCTTGATTATTTCTGAATCAAACAAGTGATTAACAGTAGTTTATTCAAGTGCAAGAAATCATAATTCACCACAGCTCTGTGATGTTACAAAAAAATCTAACTTTTAATAAATCATTTGTATTTTGTAGTGCATTTTGCAAACAAAACTTTTTCCATGGTATATTCATATGAATGAATATTTTTCTATGATCACTCCTGCCATCTTTGTCTCTCACCACCAAAAATGACGGCCCATTTGCGTGTTAGCTCCAGGTAGACTGTTGGTTTATTGGGCAGATAGTCCAAATACACCGTTTGGCTTTTTTTAGGAACTGCCGTTTCGATCTGAGTCCCCTCATGCCACTCGTTAAAAGATGTTATAGAGATAAAATCAGGCCTGGTCTCCAATGCGGCACTCAGCGAGGTTTCGTAGTATTTGCCGTTGATCCGGTTTCGGGTGTTCTGAAAGTTCCACGGCCGAATGCTTGTGTCAATGTATCCCGGACCCACGCTTGGAATGAAGATCAGATTGTTGTCCTCACAGAAAGCTTTGATTGAGACCCAGTTCCGCTGAGTGGATCCGTAGGAAAACCCATTTGTGGCAAAGTATGTGTAGAGACCATCAAACCCTGCTGTCAGTATATCGATCTTATGCTTCTCGTCAACCAGCAGGGCGATGAAAATGGCGTCGTACGGGGTGTCCCTGATGCTGCCGCTCTCAGTGTGTTTCAGAAGCTTGGCCCATTGCTCCGAGTTCATCAAATACGAGTCGTACACGTAAAAAAGTGGCAGAAGTTTACCAGTGTTTGTCCGGTACCTGAAAAATGCTGGGTGTTCTCCGTATCTGAGGGTTACAAATAAAAGAACCAAGAAATATTCAATGGAGACACGCAAATACACTGATGCCTTATAGATTTACCATAATAGTATATTTCTGGGTGGGATTACAAATGACAAAACATAGCAATACTCACTTTTCAATGACATATTTGACATTAGTAAACATGTTGACTTCATCTCTTCCTTTGTATGGCTCAATGTGAAAAGCAACCTGTAAACATACATCAGATAAAAACACACATTTATTTTTCCAAACTATGTTTGGTACAACTTTACAATAACAGAACTCCTATAAAAGCCTAACAATTGTGGTGGGTGTATCAGTCTATGTACAGATACCAAGACTATCAACGGTATCGGCTTCATACTAGCATGATTACATCGATGTTTATGTCATTTTTTTCAACCACGCAGTTTTCATTTTGGGCTACTGACTTTATTTTTTCTCAAATAGAGTGAAAATTAAGTCTATAGTGCCGAGTCTCCAAATCGTTTGGAGTTAGTCATTAGCCAAAACTACTCCTCTTCATCATGTCTGTGTGCAGTGGAAGGTATTTTTGTTCTGTTGTTGACATTATATTTAAATTTTTGTTACATTGTTGCTATTTTTGTTATTTTGCACTAGTGATGTTTTTCTTATACAGGCTGTGTGTAGAAAGTAATAAAGGTGATGTTTTATTGTTTTTTTTTTACTGTTACGATACTTTATATTGTTGTAGTTAGGCAATAAAAAACATTTTATTTGCCCAAATCGTTCTCCTGTGTTTGATCATAATTGACTACAGTAATTAAAAGCAAACTTACAAAATTATATAATTAACAGAACATTTCAAGTACAAAGTATCTGTATAAATATCGATAACACTAACCCTGCTTACTTGGTATCAGATCGATACCAAAATTCCCAGGATCGCCCACCACTACTAATAATCAGTAAAGCAGTTTTTAATTAGGCTGCAAACATTTAATAAATCATCAATAAGCAGTTAGACAGCATTAGATAAAACAGATGACTCTTTTTGAGAACATTTAGACAAGTTGCATCACATGCTAGAATGACAACCAGTGACAGACAGGAAGACTAGAACATGTGGTTAGAAAAGCTGATGTTCAGGTTTGTTTTTCAGTTTGAAAACCATTTACAAAGACGTGCAAGAAATCTTTTTAACCACAATGTGCAGCAGCTTCTCTCTTCAGGCACTAAGACCTCTAAACTATCAATACCATAGACATCTTTAATACAACCATTTTTAATGGTACCGTTTTAAAGTTAATGTTTTTCTTTAGTTTCTTGATTACTACAGCATGACTTAACAATGACATCTGATAAAATGTCTGTCACATTCTGTAAGGAAAAAAAAAAAAAATCACACTTCCCATCACTGAAACTGAATGTTTTCTGCCTTTGGATGCAACTTTGTTACTTCATACTTACAACTCTAGATACGGCCTGTCTCAAGAAAGTCCAGTTTTGTCATCTTGTTTTCTCAGAAATAAAAAAAAGAAAAGTCACGGCTGACTGCAGCAGAACCAGTCAGAAAATTGTAAATGACCAAGGCTGCTCCCTCAGCTGTGACTGTTTTGTAATTTGTAAAAAACAAATTGTTCAAGGCTTTTTTTAAAAGACCTTTCTATTATCAAATACTGGAGATACAACTGTCCTTTCTTTTAAGGTTTTTATAGCAAATTAGGTATGTTTGTCTTCATTGCTTTTTGCCAAAACTATTTTCTCTATATTTTCTTTAAATTACACCTATTTCTTTTAGTTGTTTTAATATTGATGACCATTTTAAATTTGGAACTTTTAAAAATGTTGTCACACTACAGCGTCCTGGGTTGTGTTCTAAGTCTGAATGTCAGAATTAGTTTTGATTAAACTCAGCCTTATTATAATCAAGCATACTTGACTATCCATTTATCATACACACCTTAATGTGGTATTTATGTGCCACCTCCAACAACAAAGGCACTATGTTGTCTAATGGCTCACCGTTGTCATCATTTGTGGAAGGAGGATACCAGGAAACAGCAATGACACCTGAGAATAACAACAAGCCATGAACACAACGTACAGTTTGATTACAACATGCACCGCCTACAAAGCTGTTCAACTACAACAGACTGTGGAACAAATAAATGGTGAGACGTTTAAGACACAAACTGCCTTTTGGCAAAAATATCAGACTTTTAAAAGTATTAAACTGGGCACAATCTACTAAAAATTAAAAGCAATGACATTGGATTGTTCCACAATTACTTTACTTATTAAACTAAATTGTACAGTAATATATTGTTACAAAAATATTCACTTGTAATAATTTCAATATTTCAGCTTGATTTGGAATCAAAATAATTACTAGTATCAGCATCAAAAATGTGAACCTACTTAGATGACTTTTAGTGATTGTAAATAACAACATATGCCTAATGCCAGCTTTTAAATTACATGTCTTAAATGACTTGGGTTGGTAAAGATTTCTATATTTTAGACATTTTTTATAATTTCATTATAACACAAATACTATTATGTTTAACTACAAAAAGGGTGCTTTTTTAAATACTGATGAACTGACAGTTAAGTTCACTTACCGATGGCTGCTGAACGCAGTTGTTGCATATGAGCCTCTATTACAGAAGGGTCCCTGGAACTGTAAGGCCCTAAAGAAGGGTAAAAGTTGGACCCAATGTCATCAGGAGGGATGTGCCTTCCTTGTGGATACCCCAGAGCCACCTTAGTATCCCAGTGTGGCAGCTGTGGGTGGTCCCAGTGGATGTATTTGCCATCGATCTTCGGATTTCCATACCATACGTAGTAGAAAGCATGGAGGTAGTAGTTTGGAGGAGGAAACTTCCTCAGTGCAGCTTCCAGCTCTGCATTCTGATTTGACTCAGCAAGGTCATTCATTTTGGTCTCCTCAGATGTTTTCTTGCTGTCTCTTTGGATCTGTGGCTCATTCTTTCTGTCCAGGGTCACTTTAACGTCTCTTGGGCTGTGGAAAGATGGATCCTCAGGGGTGAGAGCCTTTAAAAGCAGGGTTATGATGAGGACGAACAGCACCAAAGCAGTTGATGCAATGCAAGTTTTGAACCTGAACCTTGCCATTCTTCACTCAAAGCTTGAAGCTTTCCATAGGTCATTGTTGAAACGGGAGCGTGGGGCTGATGGTGGGCACATCATAGCTTAGACTGAGATGTTTTGTTCAGCCTGGAGTTTTGGAAATACAATATATGGCATTGTGTGTTAGAAGGAAAAAAAGGCAACTAACAGATGTGAAACAGCAGGGTTTGCATGATACAATAGGGCATTATCTGTAGCATTAAATAATTTGAGACATAACTTAAGCTCCAAATAATTCAGGAGTTAACATAAAAGATCAGGTTCCTGAGTAGACCAATTAAATCTGTTTCATCTCAAGTTGCATTTTACAAGTGATTTTTTCTAATTAAATGTAAAATATTTGGCAAAAAAGATCTCAAAAGCAACGATAAACAGTCGACTGATATTTACTAGCCGATATGTTGCACTTTGCAGGCCGTATTCACTGCAAAACGTTACAAACCTCTTCATAGTATCCTGCTCTTGAGCTAACGTAGCACACAAATTGACATTAGCTACATGAACTCTTCATGAACTTCAGTTTGTAAACAGCAGTCAAACAAAACAGGAAGTGCATATTTTTCAGCCTTCAACACAGCAAGTCACTTGTGTTCATAGAATATTAACAATTCCAACTACTACGAACGAAAACTGTTCAGTTCGAACGTGACTTCGAGAATTGATTTAGCTCAAAAGTGATTCAGAGAACCGGACATTAGAGCTAGTTAACGCTTCTGGTTCAGCAGTGTGTCGTATCGTCGCTGATCTTAAAATGTGTCACCTGCTCTCTTTCCGCTGACTGTAACCCATCCATTTATTATATGACTCTGATGTCCCGCGCTGCGTCCTGAAAAATCAACTACGTCGGGCAATCGTTTACTTTATATCAGTGACACATACTGCCCTCATGCGGTTGGAAGGCAAATCACATCACAGTAAAACATAAAAGTATCGTGTTTTTGTTTAAAATATACTGTAAACATTTATTGCTTTTCCAAGTTCGCTTTGCAGCAATTTCTTAACTCAGAACTACAGACTAAGTAAGTAAACCAATTGAATGGAGACCTAAAGAGACATCTTTATTCATTTAAATTAATATAAGGAATATTTTTTTCTTATAACTAGTTTAATGAGTATATATTTTGTTTAAAATTGATGCCAGCAAAGTTGACATGACTTTATAGAACATATGTTTTAATGCTGTATAAAATATTTTTATTTCTGACACTTTCATAAACATGTATTTTAAGCATGTTTTTAACACAAACTATAGGCTTTAATTCTCTGACAATGGTTCCACCTCAACCAAAACCATGTTTAAGACAAAGACAAAGGAAAGAAAGATTTCCTCATGACCCTGACTACTACCTACAAGGGTTTGGACAGAAATGTTGTTCAGATGGCATCTGAGAGGCCAAGCTTCAGGAGATGTCACAAAGGTGACTGAGCACATCCTCTAAAAATAAAACCAAAGCATGACCCTTTTTTCATTTATTTCTAATATATTGTGCGATATTCACAACTAATGTCAGTATACACATTTAATGTGATCCATCCTATTAAACTGAGGATTAAGTCAACGTTGGTGAAGATGACTTAAGCATATTTTGAAATTCCTGCTTAAGCTACATTTTGATCCCTGATCATGTCATGAGCGGTTCCAGAAATATGCTTTAATTTATCTTCCTAATCAGGATAACTCAGTATTTGGTCTGAATCCTATTTTTAGGTTGTGAGTTTTTGATGTCATTTCAAAGAAGAAACCTCAAACAATATTTGGATCCTAAGTTTTTCCAGCTGAAAATAAAAATAAAGCTTTGCTAGCTCACAGGGAAAGTTATAAAAATTTGAGGCTTTTTTGCTCAAAAAAATGCTTTTGTGTTCTAGACATTTCATTTAAACAACCCATCAATTAGGAATTTATTCATTACATTTTAACAAAATGTAATTGTTGCAAATGTTTTAACTAAAACTCTTTGTCTGCCTGTTTCTCCACATACAACTTGTTGACTTACTCCTTGGTTTGTGATGGGTCAATATGTTCCCCATCACATCACGAGCCTTGCTTTATTGTCTTTGTGTTGTTAGTGGTGAAAGTGAAAAAGGTTTTTAGCTTGGATACCGTAGTTTTGTCAAAATGTTGACATTTTGTTTACATCTGTAAGTTTGCAGCAACAGTTCAGTGTGTCAACAGGGAATGATTTTAATTTATTTTTCAGTTTGAAGTTAATTTGAGCTATATTTGCTTTTAAAAACATACATTAAACACATTCACCACTCATTTTACGGCACAGATAAAATCCATGCTGTAGGTTTATTTGATGTATTATGAAGCCTTTTGTCTGATGGCAAAACAAATAAATAAAAAAACGGCAACATTGGGTTTTTATTATTTTATTGAATGTATTGACTTCCAAACAAACTTGTACAAATTGCAAAACAACTTTTAGTAACACCTTGTTGTTTACTTGTTGTCCTCAAGAAAACAAACTAAGCAAATAATGTCAACTGAGAGCAAAAATAATTCAAGAAAAAATTAGGAGGGGAATAGAAAAGGGAAGTGTTTTCTATAAAATCTTACCATAAGTGCAGTAAAGACTGAAGCAAACACTAATCAGATTTACTGCAACCGTTGACGCAAATAATAGTAAAGGAAACATTTTATTTTAGCATTGTAATTAAAACTCCATCCTTATTTTTAAGATAAAAGAAATAAAACGTGAATTGTTTTCCACTGCAGTGCTGTGTCTGTACACTAGGTGGCGACACAACCACAGCAAAATTAAAAGTGGGTCTTCCACTCGCGCCCACCTCAGCTGGTTTTCACTGTACCTTAATAGATTGAGTGATGAGAAGGGAAACAAGCTGCAATTTCTAAAAAAGTACCAAAGGCATATTACAATGAATAATTCAGCTATTAACAATTTTATTAGGCTTTTTTTGTTTGTTTTGTTGTTTAAAACTTAGATCCTTAAAAAATAACAGCAGATCAGTTTAATCAAAACCCGCAGTTATTTTAAAATGGTTCAAACTGGAAATAATCTGAGTGAGAACAAAATAAAGGGATGAGAGAAAAGGTCAATATCAGCTTTGTGTGTGAAGCAGCGTGTTTGAGTGTGGGAGCTGAGGCGAGGCGAAGCGAGGGAGTAACAGAATGGAGAGATTGATGCCCAGAGCATGTTGTGTTGTAGATCAGGTCTAATGCAGCCTCTAAAACTCACTTAATCTGTTCGTGTTTTCCTACAAATAGAGAGGTTTCATTCTAATCACTGAATACTTGTGCACAAAAATCACAAAGTGTATCGCACATGCTGTAAGTAGTTGAAAGTGAGATTTATTTATTTTTTTAATTTGTGAATTTAGCTTTGCACGAAACCACATTCCCCAAACAAAACGCACACGAAAGATGCTTTGTTTCTTTTGAGAAGTAAAAAAAAAAAGGTTAATTTTTACATCGTTTTAGTAAAGAAACTAACAAAAAATGGTTTTCTGTAACTTGGTCACATTGCCCCCACATGTCATAGAAGGGATTTCTTTTCACAACACACAATCTCAGAAAACCTTAACTAGCACTGAAAAGAAAAATCACCAAAAACATGTTAGATTATCAAAAAAAAGAAGAAAAAAATCTGAACACAAAGGCAAATTAAAACAGTAAAAATAAATAAGAGAGATTGACACATCAACTTTATGTACACATACACATTAAGGAAAATGATTGTTGGGTGGGAGGGTGTGGGGCTGGGGGGTGAGGAAGAGGAAGGAAGATTTGGACACTCTGATAAGCCTCGTCTCTTCACTCTGAAGAGGTCTGACGGGGGGTTGCCGTGACAGCAGACCAGGAATGGACAAGATGAGAAGGAGGGGGAGGCAGAGCCGCAGCTGTGTGTTCACCTCTTTTTGGGGGCTTGGGTGGTGCGGGGTGGGGTGACAGGCCGACCAGAATTGACTCCACCGTACTGGTACTTGGCCTTTTTCTCTGAGGGCTTCAGGATCTTGAAGGCAGAGAAACAAAGAGACATGTGACACGTGAGCGACAGTTTCTGTGCAGAAAAACAATCTTTTTTTTTTTGAGCTTTTAGATCACCTGGAAGGAGCACATGAGGGATTCGTCAACACTCATCATGCCGCCTGCATTATCAAACTCCCCGCAGTAGTTTGGAGCAGAGAACAGTGTGACCAGTTGGCGTTTGGCAAAGAACTCGTATCCATCCTCCACAACCTGTTTTAAGACACAACATTATTCCAACGCCTACAGTGATCGATACTGAGAAACAAATCTTTAGCTTGTTTCAGAAACCAACACTTCTTTATGGGGTGAGCATACAAACTAATATAGTGACAACTTACAGTAAATCAACACTGATTTACCAAACAGAGTTTATACAGGGACAAAAAAGAAGGTAAACTGATGACAGAGAAAATGAGAAAAATCTGTACTTTTGTACATTTTTTTTTTACAAATGCCAGAAAATAAAATGAAGATAAGTTATTGTTAAAGCTTTTTATATCCAGGGCTGCTCAATATATCGCAAATATATCATCATCGCAATATCAGTGTGCGCAATATTCATATCACAAAGGATGGTTTAGAATGCAATAATCGTTGACTAATGTATTTTAACAGTTTAGAAGTTGTATTTTTCATGCTAATGCAATATTTAGCCAGTAGGACAGAATCTCATGGCAGCAAAAGTTTACACCAGACACAAATGACCTTGCTAAAAATGCTAAAGTTCACATAGTGTAGGAAGTACAGATTAGAAAGGGAGAAAAGAAAAAAAAAGACATACATCACACTTGATATTGTCATCCCAATATTTAATAATATAATAAATAAAATCGCCATTGCAAGATTTTCTAATACTGTGCAGCCCTAATCCAGGCTTTTAATTGAAATCCTAATTTTTTTTTAAATCTTTTTTTCCTTTTGCAGGGAACATCAAAACATTTATCACCCATAGGCAACAGATGCAGCTTACACAAAGCTTCTAGGTAAAAGCTAATTTACAGCCCTGGTCCCTGGTTAGGCTTTTTGATCTGAACAAATTAAAAGTTTCAAGATCTTTAATTATTTTTCATTTAAAACAAACAAAAATAATAATACACAACAGAAAAGAAAAGGAAGCAGAAAGAAGAAAAAAAATCTTAAATCTGCCCCTTTAAAAAAAAAATAAAAATCAAACAATAACTTTCAAGTAACATAAAACAAAACCTTCAACTCCTTCTCAAACAACAGTTCTTATGATTACACATTATACAAATTCATTTCTTTAACAAACTCACTTTGATCATTATTTTGAACAAATACATTAAACCAGCATTTTTATCATCACTATCCAGATTATTCCACAATTTTATTCCTTGGACTGAAGTACATTTATTTATTCTTCTTCTGCTGCCTTTCATTTCCTTACATTTCATTTCATTGGATTTTTATTTTTGATTGTATGTTTTTGTTTTCTGTTGTGTATATAATTGTTTTAAATGAAATGAATAAAAATTTCTAAAACTTTTTTTTAAAAAGTACATCGATCCTTCAAATTTGTTCGAATTTCAGGCTTTACAAACATCTCTAGCCCCTTAAGATTATAATTATTTACTCTCTGACAAAAAATAATTGGACATTTAAAGGTAATATATATTTATACATAACCAACAGATACTTCCCCAATTTCCTGATGGTCCATATTTACTTTAAACTTTTTCCGTGTTTTTCTCTTAAAGAAAAACACATTGAAACTGTTTTTGTACAGTTTAAAGTTAGACAATTTTCCTGCAGACATTGAGATATTCCAACTAATTGCTTAGTTAATAAATCTGCAGCCTGATTAGGAGTGTCTGCAGTTACATAAATAACTGTATCATCTGCATACAGTTGGCAGTTTGTGTCTCTGCAGATTTGAAGATATTATTTTATTTAAGCAGAAGAGCAAAGGTCCCGGTATCGACCCTTGTGGTACACCTAGCTTACATCTCTGCATTGTAGATTTGATACTGTTTATTTTAACACCTTGCTGTCTAGATTCAAGACAAGATCTGAACCAGTTTAATGCCTGTTAAGAAAAATTTAGTTTTAATTTAATCAGAAGCCCTTCATAGTTGACAGTATCAAAGGGTTTTTTTAAGGTCTAAGAACACTGCTCAACAACTTTACCTTGATCCAGACAACTTTTAATGGCTTCTGTAAAATGACATATGGCCATTTCTGTTGAGTATTTTGGTCAAAATCCAAACTGTTTAGGGTTAAGAAGGTGATTTGTGTCCAAATAGCTCATCAATTCTTCGGCAACTAGCTTTTCAATAACTTTAGATATTACTGGTACAACTGAAATGGGTCGATAATTGCATCATCATGTGCTTCAGGTGTAAAAATTGGGGTCACAACAACTGTTTTAAAATTCTGTGGAAAGTTGCAACTTTTAAAAGATTTGCTAAATATTATTATGGTCCTAATAATGTTGCTTTAATAATTTTATTTAGGAAAACATCCAAGTCAAATATGTCTTTAGCTTTTAAATTGTTTAACTGTATTGATCTTATCTTGATCCACCTGTGTCATGTGATGTGGGAGAATCTGTCACTTCTTCACATGACAGGACAGGGTTTAAAGTTTGCTGCAAGCTCATCCACTGATTTAATAAAAAAAAAAGTTATTGAATTCATTTGCAATTTCCATATTATCAGTACTAACTTCTGCGTTTATATTTAGTTTAGTTATAGATTTACTTTGATTAGATTTCCTGTTGGATAGCTTGTTCATGCATTTCAAAATAAGAGAGCTGTTGCCCTGTAATTCAGCAAACAGCTGCATAAAATAAGATGAGCTGATGGGGTAGAAATGATAGAAGATTACCTGGTGGGCTCTGCAGATGAGGTCCAGGTCGTGCCGGTTTAGGAACTTGCTGACCACATCGGCCCCAAATGTGAAGGAGACCCCACGGTCGTTCTCCCCCCAGCCCTGCACATCCTTATCAGGATCTGACCATAACAAGTCACACAGCAGACCTGATGCATTCAAATGAGAAGGAAGGATGGAGAAAAGAGAAACACGAGGCCTCATTAACGGGTGATTTTGAAGAGAAAATACAATTAAAGGAAAAAGTGTTTTAATCATGAAGAGCAAGGATGTGTTTTTTTATTTGAAAATAAACCTGATTTTTCTGGCAGTAATGCAGACAGGTTAAAGATGTTCAGGATTGATTCAGACTCAGACCGTACCTGTATCTGGGACGTCTGTTGGCCTCATGATCCTGCGGATCTGCTCCATGGACTGCAAATCGGGAGAAAGCCCTAAAACAGAAAATAAGGATGTTTATAGATACAGTATAAACATCTTTAAACCACAATAAGAATATTTGATCATTTAGTTTCAGAACTGCCCCTCACCTCCATGGCAGCAGAATATCTTCTCATCGATAATAGCAGCAATGGGGAGGCAGTTGAAGCAGTCGGTGAAAGTCTTCCATAATTTAATGTTGAATCTTCGTTTGCCTGTAAACACATGAACACATTTTCTAAATCAAACGCTGTGTTGGCATTTTACAGCCGTTTGTTATGAGGTTACCTACACTCATCATAAAAGCCATAAATGCGGTTGATCGAGGCACATTCATGGTTGCCTCTGAGCAGGAAGAAGTTCTCTGGGTATTTGATCTTGTAGGCCAGCAAAAGGCAGATGGTTTCTAGAGACTGCTTCCCTCTGTCCACGTAATCGCCCAGGAAAAGGTAGTTTGCTTCTGGAGGGAAGCCACCGTACTCAAACAGCCTGAGAAGATCTGTGTACTGCCCGTGGATATCACCTGAAATAAAAGATGAGATGCATCAGACGTTAAGGGAGCAAATAAATCAAACAAAAATTAGTTCTGGAGGTCTGGTGGTGCTTGTTGAATGATACACACAAAAAACATGCTACCTGCCACCTCATCCATTGGGAAGAATAAAAACCAACACAATCCAGGTTAAATTTGAGAATGAAACACACATCCAACATGTCTCCTAAGATTTTGGGTTAACCTCTTCTATCTTTGCCATCAGAAAAAGCAGAGACGAGCTGGAGTCGCTCCCAGCCAATCACCCGTTCTCGGCAGGGGAAGAGTCATTTCATCACCCCGCCAAGACCTGCTTCCTTTTATATCTTCTTGCTTCAACTTAAGAGCTGCTCTAATTTGAGCTAAATGCTCCAGACACAGACAACTAAAATGAGCCTAAACCAGTCAGAGGGCAATAAGAAACGTCTTTCTCGTGACCAAAAAGGGAAAGCACATTTCTATGCAGTGTAATACAAGATATCACCAAATATAAATTAAGATAAATACCAGTCTTTGTTAGTTATGAAGCTGCCTGCGCCTGAGTTTAAATTGAGCAACCAAAACATGTGTTTATTGTTAAGCTCATAAGACTGGTAGGCAACATTTCTTTCTATTTTACAATACCCGGCAGTATTATGTGCACCAAACCCAAACCACAACTGGCACCAAAACACGTACAGCTAAAAGCCAAAACCTATTTTAATTTGCATCCAAGGACACAGAAACAAATGGGTTTTTGGAAATAGATGATTTAATGAACAGTTCTGGATATTTGAGACTATAGTTTTACACTCAGAGCTCTCAGAGATCTTAGCGAACTGGTTAAGTTTGATCTATTTTGATTGTTTTTATTCATTTTATTTTAAAACTTGGGCACAAAGATTATGGTTGTTAGTTTGATGACTTTTAAATCATTTTCATCAAGAATACAAAATCAAAATTTTAGTGTATGAAGGTCCAGGTCACAAACGTCAACATGAAACCAAACACGCTTTGAAAAAGTCCAAAACACTTTGGGACTTGATGGTTTGTTGCCCGTGGTGAGTTTTACCGTTCCATTAGAAATAAGTTCATGGAAAACTGCTGGTATATAAGTTCAGGCTTTTCAAAGCACAGAAAATACAAATACAAGGAGAACAGGTTGTATCAGAATATAACAAATTCCCCAAATATCACTTATCTTTCATTTAGCTGATCTGTATTTTCTACTAAAACCGGCTGACAGTGTAAGTATTTATCATTATACAATCATCTTTATCTGCATATTTAGGTTTTTAAATGATAAAATTTTGCTTTAGATAAAAGCACTTTAAAATTTTTCTACAATTTTTAAAGCTTGTGTTTTGCACTGACTCAGTATGAACTTATGTTCTTCAAGTATGTTGCTACACTAGTGCTTCTCAAATGGTGGGGGTGTTAGGGGTGGTGTCAGTAAATTCTTGGCCTTGAAGAAGGGGCACCACATAATCTGAAGTGTTTTT
>JARVJO010000173.1:2686342-2698962 GCA_031762555.1 Cynodonichthys magdalenae | reverse complement strand
TAAAAGCACTGGAGAAATCAAAGAACATGATCCTCACAGTGCTGCCTGCTTTGTCCAGATGACAGTGGGTTTGTTGATGCGGGTGTATGATGCCGTCTTCAACTTCAACTCCACGGCGATAAGCAAACTGCAGGGGGTCCTGATGTGTGCTTGTTTGCTTACTCAGGTGGGTTAACAGTAGTCTCTCTAGGACCTTCATGATGTGGGATAGGGCTGTGTATCATGGTCAATTCTCTAAATCAATCCGATTTTGATTCTGAATCGCTTAATCACGATTTGATTCGATTCGATCTGCTCTTAAATAATGATATGGTTCAACTGTGTTAAAAATACAATATCACTTTATTTTTTCTCTTCATCATAAACAATGGGTTTTCAGGGCAAACTTGTAAATTAAGTCCTTGTCAGGGCTTGAAGTTCATGTTAGCTAATGATCTCACGCTGCCCATTAAGATTGATTGAAGAGATGGTTTAACCTTCCTTATTCTCCCTCGCCTCTTTGCTCCTGCTCTGCATCCACGACACCTCCTTTTCAATGCCTCTGGGATTTGTGGCTTCAGTTGTGGTATTATTTCAGATTTTGCTACATTAATCAGCTGCTCTCTGTTGTAAACCACCCTGTTGCTATGGTTACGCATCATAACAAAGAGCAAAGAACAAAAACAAAGTACTGGCAAAAATCAATCCAACTGCACAGCACCCAAAGCAAAAATGAACCGTCCAAAAAAATGAACTTTTTCCCCAAAAAGGCAGGAATTTATGTCCGAAAAGAAAAACTTAATGAAAGTAACAGAACTACACCAATGGGCTGCCACCTTGAGAGGTGCAATTCTAGAAAAACAAGCATAATAAAGCAGACAACGGTTATAGAATTGTGGTAGAAACATCAGTATAAGAGTACCACTGACCACAAATCTTCAGGGGCGCCTCAAGCTCCAGCAGGATGGGCTGGCTGAGGAAGATCTCCCTGGATTTAATGCAGAGGCCCCGGACCTCTGCCTCTGTCATCTGAACTATCTTCCCTGGACGACATCCTCGCACTGAAGGAAGAAAGAGAAAGCAAAACAAAAAATAGTCAAAGCTGTTGATTAAGGGGCAAACTCTTGCATCTTTAAATTAATCAGACTGAACATAGTGTTTTTTCTTTTCTTTTTATCTAAGGAAAATGTACTTCTAGCAGAACCACAAAGCCATTTTCCAAGCAGATAATCTGTGGGTGTAATCATTCTGCATCTTAGAACTGCTTAGTCTCAGTTCGACTTCAGAACCCCACTGCTGCTTTGGCTGTGAGAAGAGTTTGCTGTGTGGGTTTATTGGCTTTACAGTTGCAATGTTAGCTTAAACTCGATTTATGAAATTCTGCCACCGCTCAGGCTTATCTTAAGAAAAAAAAAGTGGGAAATGCAAACATTGGCTAAAGTCAGCAACTAAAAATGAAGGAGATGTGAAAAGTAAATTTATTTGTTAAACCTGCTTCTTTAACATGTTGGTTGTAAAGCAGAATGACAGCAAAAAAGTAATTATAAATTGCTAACTAAAGGTGTAATAAAAACAAACAATACCTTAAATAAAACCTAGAGAACATTTTTTTTAGCTTTTAGTTCAATCCTAAATGTCACATCAGTAAAGTCATGCAGAAATGGTTTGTTTTGGGAACTTTTGAGCAAATCTACCAATAAAGAATTATGTAATAAGTGACCATTTTTGTAAAGCCTTACAGCAAGACTCCCACTGAAAACTCAGATAAAGTGTGGCTGTTTCCTTGTGGAGCAAATTGATCTTCTATCAGAGAGGAGGTTTATTTAAATCCCTTCCCTACTGCTTGTTTTTTTTTTTTTTTTTGTGGTGGGTGGGTGGGGGTGTTTAGGATAACAATTTCTAAAATAGCCAAACAAGAAGCAGTTCAAATGAATAATATGATGCATGTATTAGAAAGCCAGAAAGGCTCAGTAAATGTTTTTTGTGCATTTGTAACTCCACACCCACGTGTTTCCACTCTGATTAGTCCTGTAATCAGGGCTGTGACAAGGAGTTAAGTGAAACAGCAAAATATAAAATCTGTATAGGTGATAAATCTGACAGCTCCGAACATTTGCTCCTCCATCATCCATTGGCGGTACTTAACACTAGTTCTTCATCTAATTTATACCTAAACGCTGAAGCACGAAGTGTGACACTGCAGAAGCTAAGCTCTTTAGCAAACCTCGCTGGTGCAGGGCGAGTTAAGCTGGGATATCTCAGCTCCTTAGCTCCAACACTGAACTTTTTATTGGTTGCACTCACTTGCATGCTACAGGCTGGAACTTTTAAATGAGATTAGGTTCTGGGCAATGAAACCAGGCAACAACAAGGATTTGTGACTACCACAAACTAAATCATTGTTTGTGTAAATCCATGTAACTGTAAGAGTGAAGCAACACTCAATCCATTCAGTTTTAATTGCATTAAGTACTGTGACTGACTCGAGCTTTTACCAAAAGATCCAATGACCTCAGACAGAAAAACAAAAAACAAACAAAATGTCTTTATTATGTGACTTCATAAGATAATGTATCTTGTTTATATTAATGCCATAAAGCCAAAGCAGAAAGAATACATGCTATAATTTGTAATTTACTAACAAAAAATATAAACGGTAAATGTCACAATCCTGGGACTAAAACTTAACTGTATTTCAACAGTTGGGCACAATTTTTGGTTTTAGAACAAATAAAAAATATAAAAAAAAAAAAAAAACAACTAGCAAAAAGAAAAGAGTTATTGATAAAATGTCCAAAACTGAATTACCAAGATAAATACTGAATTATTTATAAAACTTAACATCAGTCAACCTTGAATATAGTGTCTTACCCACCCAACAGCATCACAGATATTAAGAAAGTATGCCAAGGACGGTTTGCCTTTAGTGGACTGGTGTGACTCAAGAGTTTCTCACAAGGGAACAGAAAACTCTGCTTTGTGGAGCTGCTGGAGTGCAAGCACAAAAAGGATTTGTGCACATCTTGTTCTCAAGTTGTCTTTAATTTGTTCAAAAATCATTATAAACGCAGCCAGATGACTGGAAACAAAGACATTGAACAGAAAATTTACGGGTACAGATATAAACATTTATTTGAGGGTAGAACAAACTGCCTAAACCTTTTGTTCTGTTGCTTTAAAATGTCTCACATTTACATTATGTTCGCCCAATGCAAACAAATAATTGGGTGAATAGAGTATGAGTGCAATAAAACACAGCAACCAACGAAAGTGAAATATACACAAAACAAGTATAGGACAACAACCAAATTTTACATTTGATCTAGATATAATAATATTCTAAATTAAATTAACAGGTAGGCTATTTTATTTTTTTGTTAATTTTACGCAATGCTTCATTTTTAACAATATTCAAGTCAGCCACCGTACTAGTGTCAACGAAAACATATAATAAAGCAGTTGTCAGAGACAAAATAAATCATTATTGCTGCATTTTCGTGTTAAAATGTACCCAAAAGTACTGTAATGTTAGATGTTTAGGTCCAACGTTCGTTCGTTAAGAAAACAGTCTCTGCCCCTTCAACTGAAAAAGAGTAGTTTAACAAATAATCAGGCTTGAAGTTTATTTACATGTTTTATAGACCATAATAGATTAACATTAGCAAAACAGAGTACCGCAGCAAACTGCGCAGGCAGAGGCATGTAGGCGTTCATCGCTCGGTGTTTATAAACACGGCCAGCCAGCTAACGGTTAGCCAGACAGCTAGGTCACAACGTTAGCTTCTAGCTAACAAGTTCCTGCGTTCTTATAAAGCAACACATCCTACATAATTTAAACTTTAGTCAAAAAGTCCAACCCGTTGCTTCTGTTTAATATGAAAAACTAAAATGCAACTGTTTACCTTCCAAGAGCCGAGAAATGAGGCTATCCACGTTTAATTCGCCCTCCGCCATCTTCACACTGATGTTGCACACACGGTGACAAGCGGCGACCGCTATTTCTCTGCGGACACCAGGGGGCGCTGTAAATTACTACCTGGAATGCAAAGATGGACTCCGTAAGCAGGTGCAAAATAATTAAATCTAAGCAAACACATTCACATTCACAGCATTAAGCGGTAATACAAAGCATGCAATATGATTATATAATGAACTGATTGATGATAGCTACGTAAGGAGGTTTAATTGAAATACGAATTAGAATTATATTGATCAATTGACAATTTAGAGGGGAGCAGGAAATATATTTTTTTCTTCAACCTACTCCTTTTCTTATAACCTTATATATATATTGTGTGTGTGTTTTGTGTGAATACTGTACACACATTTTTGTTTTGTTGTTTTATGCCTGCCTATGTCAATCATAGTTGTCAGCCAAAGTTTAACTTGAGATTTGTACAGCAGACACAGACCACATCATTCTTCTAAATGCTGTATATCAATAAAAGAGCTCTAATTGTTGTATGGGTCTATGTGCCAAATAACAGTTGTGAATTCATTAGTGACCAAAAGAATCAGATCTCACATACAGGCAGTCAAAATTAACTTTCTCCACAGGGTAGCTGGGCTCTGCCCTTGAGATGGGGTGAGATGTGAGAACAAAAGGCAGATGAAGGATAGATTTCAAGGACTGTACTGATCAGAAGCTGTTTCTTGTTTCAGTCTTTGTAATGGAGTCATACCATATCTTCTTCTATGTTATATCTGCTGTCTAAATAACTGTTGTCAATGCTAAACCATATAAATACAAGCATCTGTAGTTTATTTTATGATTATAACACAATCAAATTGTACTCTGATATAGTGGTTTTCTTAACTTTTTGAGCGCTCCTGCTTCCCTTTGGTCAAGACAAACTGCATCCGATTTGAAATAAATACACTCATGTTTTCTATTTTTAATATCACAAATTATTTATTAAAAATAGGATTGAAAATAGGCAGGAATCAATCTCAATATTGAAGTTACAAACAAAAACTGCATAACATAATAGTCCTAAATGCTCATTTGTGACAGCGTTTTGAGCATGTATTGTATGTTTTCCCTCACACTACATTTTCTTAAAAGTCTAGTTAAACTCTTGAACTCTTGATTCAAAACCAAGGCAGCAATAAGTTAAAGGTACTCATTGCACTGTAAAAAAACATAAAGTAAAAAACTAAATCCAAATTGAGGAATAATTTGTAAGCAAAAATAGTGACATATTGTGCATTTGTTTATATACAGAAAAAGGTAAAGTAACTGAAGTTAGGTTAGTCAGATCATTTTGATGTTTTGATACATAATTATGCTCAGATTATTAAAGTATGCAAATGAAGTGCTTTGTTTACATTGAGTATGTACCCACATTTCAGATTTACTCAATATTCTTTATCTGGAATATTACTGAAGTAAACTTTCAAATTGCACTATTTGATACAGTTCAGAATAAGCTTTTAAATATTGAGTACCTTTAATGTTGGGATCTATAAATATACACATGAAAACTAATTAGGGTAGTTTGTGATTGAACTGTTTCATTAAGCTGTCAGAGCAGCTATACGTCCTACCAGGTTGTCTATAAAAAGCCTATAGAAAATGTGAAATAATTTTTTATTTAAAACCAACGAGACCCATACATCTGCTTTGATTTGTGATTTATTTAAATAAAGACTTTTATTTTGAAGTGGATGCTTATTGTGTAGATATTAGTTCATTGCAATGATCACAACATTTTAAAGCGTTGTGGTCTTCTGGTCCACTGCATCTGTCTTTATCCTCTTTCTTCTCCTGTCTCTGTAGAAGAGGACGAGCCAGGTGACGGCACAGCCAATCAGGAGACCAATGACAGCCAGCACAGCAGCGAGCCATGCTGGGACGCTGCCTGAACAGTCGGTGGTGAGCGGCTGGGCTGAGGTGATGTGTGTTGTAGGTGCTGTGGTCGAGCTGGGGAAACTGTTTGCCTTAGTGAAAATATATGGATGCTCCTGAAACACACAAAAGCATTAAATGCATTCGAAGCAGGCTGATTTGTCCACAATGAGGTCAGCAGTAGCAGGTACAGCTGTTGTCTTACCTCAGTGGGACACTTCAGGATATTTCTGGCATTTGTGAACTTGTTGTATGTCTGTTTTTCACCCACTGGCTCCAGCTAGAGAGAACAGAAACACATCTGAGCTCAGTTTACAAACAGCTAGCCTTGTCGTGCTTGCTTTAGCCAGACTCACCATATTATTCCACAAAGCGGCAGCCATGTCAGCGTGTCCTCGCTCACTGAAGTGGAAACAGTCCTCAGAGAAGTATGTGACGTCGGGCTTGCCGTCCTGCGGAAGCCAACACATCACAGTGTATATTATATGCTTTTAAGGGGACAGTTTTCTGCCCCAAAGCTAAATGTTTGTGCATTTGATGCACAGCAGTGATGAGTGGGCGTTGGCCAGATGGCTTACAGTATTTAATGGAACGACTGTATTTTTGAAAAATGGCTGGATTACTACTGCAAAGTCCTCTCTGCCGTCGTAGCGACCTCCATGCACCAGGGTTTCAGTCTCAATCTGCCAGATGAATCCAGATTTTATTACTGTGGCTTTAAAAGACCCTTCACTCATTCGGAATGACCTGCTCGTGTCTACTAACTTGTAAATCCCGATTGATTCGTTTCATTTCCGCCAATTCTGGTGAATCCTCTCCAGGTGCCAAAAAGCAGGGACAAACTTGTCTGTGTATCAAAAGGTAGTTTTAACAAATCCACTCAGTCTCAGTGGCCTTACTCATTGAAAAAAGACTGAAATAAATGAATGTTGCCTACTTTTGTAACAAACTGCACCCGAGGCTGTCCCTTTTGATCCTGCGAAGGCCTTCAATTTCCAGGATTTCCAAGATGTTGACAATTATTCTTGGGACCTCCAATGAAAACAGTTAAAGTTTATTCTTACATGATAATTTTAGAATCGTGAAGAAATGATGAATCTAGGACGCTGCATGTCATTTGTAATTTATCTCACCTCTTCATACAATATATCCAAGCTCGTCCTCATATGATGGCTGTAGTTCTGTGGTGAAAGAGAAGCCTGCATTTTTGGAGGAGGGATTCTAATTATTAATAAGCTGGCTTGTTTGTGTCTTAATAGCATAGAAAATCTGCATAATGAAGGGGTCAAGTCTGAATTTAATCACATCACTTCAGGAGCCATGCAACATGTAGGAGCTTAAATAAACAACAAGCTAAAAGCTCATCTTCTTTTGCTTCTTTTTTTTCTGTTTCAAAGGGCAAACAGATAAAAAAAAATAGATCACTCGGTCAAGGCAGGCTAATGGAGTGAGAGAAGAAAAACAAGACGTAAAACAAAACCCAAACAGGATAAGGAGAGGGTGGACTTGTGTGCTGTTTATGCCTTTAGAGAACAAGGCCTCTCACTGTGCATGCTGCAGTTGGAGAGAGAGGCTGAGGTGGACAAAACGCTCTCATCTCAGTCTGACACAAAACTAGGAGGGGAGGGCCACTAACAAAACTTCATTATTCTGCTCCAGAGCACAGATCCAGTGATATCATGAGACAGCTCCACACAACACCCAGGAAGGTTTAACTGATGCATTAAAAAGATTCAGTCCGCTTCAAGGATCTGTTTTTCATTTTTGTAACTATTTCTGGTTAATCCTCTCCAGGACTCACCCGGTCATTGCAGTACTGACACAAGTCGTTGCCTCCAATGAAGAGGGTCACAAGTTTCCAGTCGTTCTGAAAATCAACCGTCTGTTTGCATCCAATAGATAAAGAAAAGTTCAGGGAAACAGACAAACAGAGCAGTAATTACTATAAAATATTACAATTCAACCATAATATTTCATAGAATGTATTCTAATCACTTTTAAACTCACAGAGTTGTTTTTTATGGCATCGATCAGATGTCGAACCTGCCCTGGGATTTCTCTGCGTGTGATTAAACATAATCAAATATTATTATGAGAGCATAAAATTCTGGCAGAGTTGCACGATAGTAGATAAGGTTAAAATGTTAGGGCTTACGCTATCTTGGCACCGGATACAGCCACATTGAAGCCAGTCTGCCCTTTTCCAGTCCCCTTAGACACCCCTTTAATATCAGGATTGAACTTCTTCAGGATATCTGATGTAAAAATAATTACAAAAATAAAATTTCACTGCATACAATAAAAAAGAGCACTTGTTTTGTTCGGACTAAGGCTGCCCTCTAGTGGTGTTAGGGTGCATTACAATGAGCAAACAATGCTTACTTGGAAGTGTTGTTACAGTCTCTAGAGTATCATCCCCTCCGATGCTTGGTTATTGGAAAACAGGCAGGAAATGCATGAAATGTTCACAATGAAACATGAATGGGATTATGAATTGAGTGTATGATGTCTCACCTCCATGACACACCTCTGTATTCCGTTTTTAAATCCTGAAGACTCTTTGACTTTGCACCAAAGGCAGCCTGCACTCAGGAAACAGGAAAACTTTTCAGACATATGCTCTTCTGTTCTGTCCTCTGGTGTATTACAATAAAACTTATCTGTCAGCTGTTATTTTTGTAGATTTACTGGGACCTAACTTATATTTCTAGAAGTGGTCAAACCTGCAAAACTTTAGAAATATACTGTATCAGTCTATAAAGCAGTTGAAAAAAACTAAATACTAAGTAAAAGTAAAATTACATGAACAGAAAATGACTTGGGTAAAAATAAATTTCACTGATGAGAAAACTACTCGAGTAAAACTCATAAAACTGTTCAAAAAATGGGAAAAGTAAAAGTACTTTTACATTGTCCCTAAGAAATAAAATGTTGAATTTACTGAACTGGTTCCAATAAGCCCAGTTAGAGTAAATTTAGCAATATATGTACATTATTTGCTCAGTTTAATCAAATAGGCTTAGTGGAGCCAGTTGACATCACCTGGTTGAGTTAATTCAACACTTCATTTTTTTTAGAGTGCATAAACAACTTTCATGATGAGTTCAAACATATTTAATTTTGTAACGAGTAACTAGGTGTTACATTTTGAAGTAAAGAAGTAAAAGTATAAATTTTAGCTTTAAAATGTAACGAAATAGAAGTAAAAGTAGCTATTTAAAAATAATTAGAAAAATTACTGGTTCTCAAAAAAAAACTACTTAAGCACTGTGACAAAGTAAATGTACTTAGTTACTATAAATCTCTGTACTGTATACAAATAACATTTTACCTTTCTGACTAAAATATTTATCACGTCAGATTTTTTATTTAATGTTTCTCACAGTTTTTTTTTTCCTGATTTAGAATCTAGTTGTGTTTTAATTAACTTATTAGTGCAGAAGTTCTTAAGGTTCTTAAGCTGGGGTCCAAGGACCCACAGGGGTCCACGGGCCATGTCTAAAAATTTCAAAAAATTATTAATTTGTTTTTTATTTAAGAAAATGCATATGGGGAACAATGCACTAGTAAAACAAACATACTAAACCAAACAAAAAACAATATTCTCATGGTTTTTATGGGTTAAAATGACAAATTATTTTAAAATCAGCTCAGGGTATTTGAGGAGGTTCCCTAGAAATTTTTCACTTTTGTAAGTGGGTCCTCAGACCCAAAAAGTTTGAGATCTCCTGTATAAGTGGACCACAGAGCTCACACCCTGGCCAGATGTTGCTCCCAGGCTGCATGTTGAATAGCTCTGGTTTAAGGTAACTAACATGGTTATGTGCATCTGTAATACAAGTTTCCATTTTTGGGCTTTTTTTAAATTTATTTTCCACATTTGTCATCCACTTTAATAGCACAAACCTACCGTTAGAGAGTCTCCTAAAGCACCCACCACTTTGATATCTGCTGGACGTAATCTGTGAACTAACAAAAACCCAATATGAGGACATGTTATATATTGCACAAGCCTTTTTCTTCAGAGAGTCACCTGGATTCTTACCTGAAGTGGGTACAGAGTTGGATGGAGCGGTATGAACACAGGAGAAATCACTACCCCAATTCTAAAGAACGGCAAAAACATATTTTAGATATTTTCAGTCAGAATAAGTAAACTCTAAAGAGTATATATAACGTACAGTAACTGGACCAAAAGTCGGTGGAGGGTCTGGAAAGGTGTAGTTACTATTATGAGCTGTTCTCAAGACTGGGTTGTTCTGTAGTGGAAACATAACCAAGATCAATTTTTATCCATGCAAGTGTTTAAAAGCGGTACATAATCTAAAGTTTATAATATAAAATAATACCTTGGGGGGACATTTCAAATCTATTCCGGCTGTGAAGTCTACTTCAAAGGTCTTGTTACCCACTGGCTCCAGCTATGAAATAATGAGACTTTAATTTAATATCAGATAAAATATGAGAGAAATGTCCCCTAATGGAGCAAACGTTACCATGTTGTTCCAGAGTGAACGAGCCATGAGTGTGTGAGCTTTCTGGCTGAGGTGAAAACAGTCTGGTGAAAAGTAAGAGCGATCCGGTCGGCCGTCCTGTAAAAATGAAGCAGTGAGGAAAAACAGCATAAGAAAACAGGAACGAAGCCGACAAAAAGAGACAGGATCCGAATCTGATCATTTTTACCTCTAACTTTGGAAGGAAAATTTCTCTGAAGAAAGGCTGCAGCACCACAGTGAAGTTGTCATGTGTATCATATCGTCCCGAGTCAATCAGCTCTCTCATAGCAGACTGAATATAAGAAAACCCACACACAAATTACATATATATATATACATATGTAAAGTTGTTGGTTCACAGGGATTACTTGCAAAATTGGGCATTTCCCCCCATAAAAAATATAAAATGTTTTTATAAAATTTGCTGAAAACTTTTGCTTTATTTGCACCTGATAATCTCTGTTGACATCATTCACCCTCTGTAGTTCAAATGATCCGTCAGTGGGCTTCAGCACACAGGGGCAAATTATACTGAAATGCAACAATCAGACCTGGTCAGTAGTTATGTGTGATTTTAATTAGTTCAACCTGCTCAAACAAAGACTGACTGACTTTACAAACCAGGTGGGACAACCCAATGATTTATCTTTGTGCAAATCACGCAGCGGTGCAATGTTAAACAGCTCTACCAAATTCACAATGGCACGAGGCACCTAGACGAGAACGAGCACTTTATTAGGCTTTCTGTGAAAAGTACAGTGATTTTAGTGCAAGTAAATGATGACATACTTCACTATGGAGAATGTCCAAAGCTTGGCGTATTCGACTGACCACATTGCTGGGTGAATAGTAAATCTGAAGGACAAAAAAAAACCCTTTCTTTAATTTAATTTCCTGACTTTCAAGGAAAAAAAATGGAAATTATGAATTACATTTTGGTTCTAATATACATTGTTTTAACTATACATGCAAATACAAAACCTAAAATAACTAATAAAATGTGTGGGGGATACAGAACACTCACGCTGTCTGAGCAGAAGTCACATATGTCATTGCCACCGATGAACAGAGTGATCACTTTCCAGTCGTTGTGGAAATTAACGCGCTAAAGGGGAAGACAGGTAAATGTTTAGCAGGTATATGTCAGATTACTGAGATCCTAAATATGTTTCTGTTGTAGTTTTTCATCTGCCTTACTGGGTCATTCTTCATTTTGCCCACTAGAGTGCGCACCTGTTGTACCATGTTACTGTAAAGGAGAAGAAGGTTTTAGAATAACAGCAAAATGTTCTCCTGAACATCTTATGATGATGGAGGAGTTTGTGTGCCTGAATGATCCTAGGAGCTGTGCTGATGGGGGTATCTGGTGACCAAGTCTCTGTCCATGAGGCCCATTAAGGCTCAACTTGAATGAGCTAAGTGGGTTTACCTTTCTGCAGGTGGGACTCTGCAGGACTGCATGTAGCCACCAATTCTATTCATAACATTTATGGACAGGATTTCTTGCAGTCAGGGGCTACAAGGGGTTTGGTTAGACCTCAGTATTCTGTCTTTGCTAATTGAAGATGTTGTTCTGTTGAAGACCTCTTGTCATGATCTCCAACTCTTACTGGAGCAGCTTGTAGGCGGTCAAAATGATGTTTTTCCTCCCACAGGGTGGTTGGGCTCTCCCAAGGGGACAGGGTGAGAATTTCTGTTATTCTGGAGAAACCTGTAGTAGAGCTGCTGCTCCTACAAATCAAGACGAGCCGGCTGAGGTGGTTCAGGCAACTGGTAAGGATGCCTCTTGATGCCTTCCTAAGAGAGGTGTTCTGGCCATGTCCGACTGGGAGGAAACCTCGGGTAATATCCAAGACTTGCCGGACTTGCTCTCAGCCGGCCTGGGAATGCTGCTGAATAGTTGGAAGAGGTGGCTATGGAAGGTGAGATCTGGGCCTCCCTGCTGAAGCTGCTGCCCCCATGACTTGACTTTAGAACCAGCAACAGATAATGGATGGGTGGTGAAATGGGTTTTTTTAAAATAATAATTTAGATAAAAAAGTGAAGTAAGATGTGTGTAAACTGACTGACCCACTCTTTGCTCCGGGCACAGCCTGATTCAGAAAAGCTTTTGGACTGTTCTCTGTGCAGATTCCCTCTGAAAATCCAGTCAGGGCAGAATTAAACTCCCTCAGGATGTCTGCAACAAAGAACAATTAAAAAAATTAAAGGTAGATAGATGGAGAGATAGATAGATAGATAGATAGATAGATAGATAGATAGATAGATAGATAGATAGATAGATAGATAGATAGATA
>JARVJO010000173.1:2659931-2678315 GCA_031762555.1 Cynodonichthys magdalenae | reverse complement strand
GCTACCTTTCATTTATTTATGATTGTATTTTAATTATATATTGATTATGTTGTTTTTTATAGAAATGAATAAAGTTTAAAAAAAAAATATCTTCATCTTCATTCCTGTGCCGTTGCTTCTCTTTGCTGACGCCTCGCGGAGGACTAGCAGCATTGGCCACGAGCCTCACTGCAGCAGGAGCCGCTACGTCATCACCGGATGTTGATACTAGCTCGGAGCGCGACGCAGTCAGGGAACAGCTGAAAGAGGAAAACAAAGCCGCGACGACGACGGCAAAAACAACACATTTGCGCTGATAATACGGTTTAAACATCGGTGACACTGCGGATAAATGAACACATTCTGTTTGATGTAAAACAAAATTTTAAAGGTAGGACCTTCATAAAAATGTTCTGTTTTTGTTGTATTTCCTTTAGCCCGTGTTGTTTCTGTTAGCTGTGCGGCTAACCTTCCATTTGTTTATTTTCACTTCACCGATTTAGTACCGCATCACAACGGTTAGCTTCATAACCAACTAATGTATTCACTATTTTCAGTCTGATTTTAGTTATAAAAGAGTTATTATTTTGGTCCTGTTTGTTGCTGTATTTATATAAGGTCAGTGTTGAAAGCCCATCTGCCATTGGAGTCACAAGCCAGTCAGCAACATGAAGTGATGAACTCAGTAAAAAAAAAATGAGTAGAGGTAATTAGACCGCATCTAGACTGGTTCAATGAATGAGTTGACATTATTTGTAATGTTAAAGGTTGTATGTTGCATACATTTTAATATATTTTATACGTTTTTTCATTCTGTAATCACAAGTCAACCTTTTTGTAGTTTCTGTAAAGTTTTTGTGCTTATTTTTACTGGTATTGTTTGCCTCGTTCTTATTATCATTAGTAATTTCCCCCATTTATCATTAAAACAAATATATATATTTGCAGGTAAAATAGAAAGATCGGTTGTTTGACCCACTGAATGAATGAATGCATGAATGAATGAATGAACAGCAGCTGCTAGCTTACTGTAGCCCACAGTTTATTTTTTATGCTTTTCTATATATATTATAAAGTGTATAAATTCTCCTAAGAATTGTTAATTCTATGTTTATTTAAGTTAACCCTTTAACACCTAAGGCTCAAATGGCTCATAATTTCCGCCTGGTATTTTATTGGCTTATTTTACCTGTAAAAAGGCCAATAATTGTCCTGTGAGTAAATTATTTTGCATCTTTTTCAATAACAACTAAAATTTTCAATATCTGTCAGTTTTTTTTAATTTACTATTTAATTTAAGTTAATCAATTAGTTTTTGTTAAAAGAAAAAAAATGCTTGACCAAAATAAAGTACGTGATAAATGTCATGTATCACTTATTTCTAAAGAACAGCATGAGCCATAGAAAAGTTCATATTGATCAGCCTCTAAGATCAAATATATACAGACAATATACAGATAATTATTTGTTGTTTTTAGTGAAAAGAAACAGAGTAAAACAGTGGAACAAATTTATCCGACTTTCACTAATTGTTGTGTCCGTTGGTCAAACAAAATACTCAAGCCCAAATAGTTCTTGATACACAACTCAACTGAAAGTATCATTGATTACATCACTGTTCAACAACCAAAACATTGCTAGAGTCCATAATGTTGTGTTTGTGAAAATATATGTTAGTGTGGGTTACTTTTTACAGAAACACTGTGTTAGATGAGGTTTGATGGTGAAAAAGTAGTTACAGGGCAAGAAAATTTACATTTTATTAATGTTATCAGATTGTTTTAATGTTAAGTTGACTCAAAAGACTGCAATTAAAATCTAAATTAAAGTTAAACATTTGTCTTGAAACATGGGTTTTGTTCATTGGACCTTTATATAAGAAAAAAAAGCAAACAAGTAAAAAATATAAAAGCAAAAATGTAAACAAAGTGGAAATAACATACATTGTTTTTTACTGTTATTGCTAAAAGATATATATATATATATATATACACACACACACACATACACATACATAGCTAGCTACCAATAACAGTATTGCAAAGCCTTTAAAAAAAGTGTTAGCCATGCTATGTTCTGTTTATGGTATTGCAGCTTGTCTAATGTTTACAGTCAAAATGGTTTTAATTTAATTTTCTAACAGTAATTTTTGAGCCTTTTCTCTTTGGGTTGTTAGTTCTATATCTCCACTGATCGGACGATGGGACGTATTTTCCTGGACCACATTGGTGGAACGCGCCTCTTCTCCTGCGCTAACTGCGACACCATTTTGACTAATCGCTCGGAGCTCATCTCCACACGCTTCACAGGAGCCACAGGCAGAGCTTTCCTCTTCAATAAGGTACAGTCAAATTGAGCATGAAGGCACCAGCTGTGATGCGTGCTCCCCAACCCTACCTGGGTACACATATTTACGTTCCACGCTTCAGAAATCGTGTCACGGTTCTATCTCAACCCCACAGGTGGTGAACCTCCAGTATAGCGAGGTTCAAGACAGAGTGATGCTCACCGGCAGGCACATGGTGAGGGATGTCAGCTGCAAGAACTGCAACAGCAAGCTGGGCTGGATCTACGAGTTCGCCACCGAGGATAGTCAGCGATACAAAGAGGGACGTGTCATCCTGGAGAGAGCCCTGGTTAGGGAGAGCGAGGGCTTCGAAGAGCACGTCCCCTCAGACAACTCATGAGCGTTGGGTGTGTGCTCGCATCCCTCTCCTGTGACCCTTCTGCTTCTGCGCTGTGCATAACCACCTGCAGACTTAGTGACCAGTGAAGTTTTCACTTCAACGTCCCCCCACACTCCTCCTTCCTCTGTCACCAGCATATGACCTTAGATGGGTCATTACAATAATAATGTACTGGATCTATTCTTGCTGAATAGTCCCCCCACAAAAAAGGCCCTAATTCATGCGTCACTGTGTAGTCCACCCCCAACACAGCTGGGAGCATTGTTAGGGAGTTGTACCTTCACTCAGTGTCGAAGCACAGTCACACAGACTTTTCACCAAACTTGCACGAGAACACTACACGCTTCCACGGTCATTTGTCATGGATGGTATCAGGCAGGCCACTCGCATTTCAAAACACCCCTTTGTTGTTTTATCTAGATAAGTAAAAGTGGTACTTTTGAGTATAATTTATGTCCAGACACAACCACGTCAGTTACACCTTCTGCTGAGTTAAATAAGCCAATGGAGACATCAGTGATTTTTCTATTGCTTTGGTAGTGTTTGTGCTCCTGTGTTGTGAATTTTGTCTCGGTGTTAACAATGAATGCATTTAAGACACCATGATAATTGTTTCTTCTGTATCAGTTTCCTTCACCTATAGAGTTAAACAAATGTAGCACAGTTTCAAATCTCTGTTCTCATTCAGAAGACACACTGACCGCACAGAATGATGTCACATTTTAAGTATTCGCTGTAGTGTTTAATGGTGATTAGACTCTTTATCTTGCTCCTGTGTTTAGGTGTTGACTGGTGTGACATTCTTGAAATGTACAGAACGTGGCTTAATTTTCACTATATATTTCTCTCCTGTTTATAGCGTGATCTCTCATACAGTGGACCATCTATAAGTGAATGCATTTCTAACAATCCACAGCTATTAGCATGGACTCTGTGCCTGTGTGAAGAGCTACATGTCACTTTTCAGAAGCATCTTTCTTTCAGCGAACAGTCCTAGAGGCTGTATGTGTGTGAAACATGAGGGAGACACACTCTGGCAGTCTAGTATTAAGGACTGGATTATTTAGAGTGGATCATATTTCAAAGTACGCTTCCAAGAATTTGCTAAAAACAGTACATTAGATCCGCAGTAAAAACTGTTCTCCATTCAAACACAGCTCACTTGTCTCACATTGGTGAATTACTTGCATCATAGCGACCCACCCACTTTATATAATCTACAGCTTGAGGCATGTTTTGTCATCAGATGACTTGTTTCATAAAACACAAGGCCAGGCAAGCTTTAATGGGGTGCATATCTTAAAAGTCAAGCCCTTGTCCTTAGAATTAATCTGAGGCTCTGTTTTACATAAAAATAAAGTAATTTTTATTACTTTGAGTTTTCTGTACTTAAATAGATTTGTAGTATGATGTGCCATGTCAAAATGGGATTGCATAAAACCTTTGCTACAAAGTTTTTTGTTTTTTTTTTGCAATTTGTTGGTGTTTGCAAATGAAAAGACAAACACTTGCAAACAGTTTGTGTTCCAAAGTCAGTGTGGTAAAATGTTTTTTTGTTAATCGTTTTTAGCATTTTATTCCTAGGCTAAATGTTTTTATTTGATTCACATTATTAGTGCTGTTTGACACATTTGTGGTAAATGTAAATTTTTCTTGATTTGAAAATGTAAATTGAATTGCTTTCTTCTATAGCTATTGGATTTTTTTTTCTTGGAAGTGATTTCTAAATAAAAAAAATGTCTTGCTGATTCTGTTTTTTGGTTTTAGCAACTGTAGACTGTTGAACTGTAAATATGGTGCACTGAAAAAGTCAATTAATTACATTAGAATCAGATGAATACTTTATTTTTGTAATGATGACAGAGTTGAAGTTCTGAAAGCTTGGACCTGTAGATGGCAGCAGAATACTAAAAAACCAACCCCATTTTTTTGGTGGTGGTGTGTTGCTGATGCGGAATCATTTTCCTGCCTCTAACGTTAACCTGCTGAGCAATATCTGAAGGGTTTCACTGTAGTTTGGATGCACTTGATACTGGTGTCATTCCCTGGAGCAGATGAAGCAAAAGGTCATGAATTATTTACACAAAAGATCTCCACTACAGGTCAATGTACAACTGGATATAGGAGATGGGATTACACAATAAAACAAATGCAGAAGATTAAAAAAAAAGTTTCTTTAAACCCAAAGTATGCAACATTATGAATCATCCCATGACAGAGATTTGAATACATTAGGTTTAAAAATATGAAGTGACGACTCACTCCTAATCCACCCACTAATATTGCGGTGCTGCTGTAGAGTTATTTATAGCTCTGATGCTGCTGGAAGCTGTCTTTCTTGGGAGTGTGTGTGTGTGTGTGTGTGTGTGTGTGAGAGAGAGAGAGAAAGAGAGAGAGAGAGGGGTGTCACTGGGGGAACCAACAACAGGTCTGCTTTTCTGCAGTCACCTTACAATCAGCGCTCAGGGCTAAACTTAGTCCACACAAATATTAGAGTTTTTCAACTCAAACTGCTCTGGTTGCAGATTCTTTTCCTTGTATTTTTAGAAAGAGAGACTGAGAGCATGTATGGATTGAGAATATTGATGAGTTTATGACTCAGTCTTGTGCCATTTAAATGCCACTTATGACCACAGGCAAGAAAAAGAAGGTTCTTTCTCCAGAGAACTCAATGTACTACTTTACAGCTCAGTCGCTTTTGACCCTGTGTAACCCGAGGACTGTCTGCTATTTTGACTGAGAAAAGAAATCCGGCCAAATAGAGGTAATTACACTGCCTTGTTGGTCCTGTTTGTCTACATAAATTTGAACAAACGTTGCTCAGATCTTTGTAGGACAATAGGTGTTGCAAAACAAAACTTCTCCTAACTTGAGCTCTTATAAGACGCAACTGGACAGGAAGCTGGACAATGACATCAGACTAATACATCAATTCAAGCACCGTGCCTCATGTAACTCATTTCTTTAATCAAGTAAAAAAAAAAAAAAAACACCAGTAAAGTGACGCTCTCCTGCATCTCGTGAAAAATGGATTTTGTGTGCATCATCCCTCTTCTTTCCACCCACTGCCAAATCTCTGAGCAAACTGGAAGTTATATTCAGATGCTGAAGAACAGTAGAAGTAAAGATAGATAATTGCACTCTTAATTGGCACGATTCACCCTCCCGACAGCTATTTTAGTTTATCCTCTCCTTTATTTTTTATTTTCCTGAATGTCACCAACACCCACCTTCAAGCCCCAATATGTAGAACAAAACTTCTCCATTTTTCTCTCTCTCCTCACACACAAAGGAATGACATCATTCTGTCACCAGTTGAAAATAGCATGCTTTCCATTGACATCATTCTACATCCCGTTGCCAGGAGACATGGGAGTCAACATGCGTTACTATGGCGACTGCACTTCACCTTCAAAGCTCCTGACCTTTTTGGTTGTGGTAGATGTGTGTATGTGTGTGCAAAACAGACAAGGCAAACTACAGTCTGCGTGTTGTGTAACGTAAATGTTCAAGGTCTTGGTGACTCCTTTGCTGCACTGTAACGATTATGGAAGTACATTCTGGATTAAAAGGTCTTCCTCGACCATACATAAGATAACCTGCAGATGATTGAAGTGTCAGTGTTGGGAAAACATGACATGGTAATTAAAAACGTGTTTAGTAAAGAAAAATACAACCCTACTCAAAGCTAATCAAGTTATTTCAGTTGGATAATGTGCAACATTTTAAACTGCCAATCAAAGCAAATGATCTACCGTGTCCTTCACAAGATTACTCAGGTAACATGTAGCAGCCCAAAACAAGACAAAAAACATTTGCAGAAGGCTTTAATGAGGTGATATAGCAGATTTGTTGATATCTATACATGATATACATTTTTATGAATAGTGCTTTAAACAGTGTTTACCTGAGGACTGTGACCTCAAAGAAGTCCAGCATCTGTAGTTGAACAACTCAATACAACAGAAAGACAATTACATGGAAAGTGTGGCTCATTTAGAAGTTTAAACAGTTTGACTAAACAGATGTGGTACCATGTAAACTTTGACATGTGGATAATAAAGTTGTTCATACAGCTGAATCACAGTGACTGGAATTCACTCTTTTTACACTTGAACAGGAACTTCTGATTTGTATAAATTTAAGACACTTCTGATGTGTGGCGAATTGACATTAGTCCCATAAATGTAGACTGAAGTAGTCAGGTATGTCAAACATTACACAGAAACCGAGACAATTGTAACTTTCTACTGAAATGATTTGATTCAAAATACAATAAGCAAAGTTAGAGGAATACAGTTGAAGCACTGCTTCAGATGGTTTTATTTTCTGTCCTTTTTTGGCATAAGTGCATAGCTTTCTCAGCTGTCGCTCGCTAATTGAGTTTAGCAGGCGCATCGATGCCAGTCCTCGAGAGAGACAAAGGGAGAGGTGGGCATTACGGGGTTTTGCTGGATTAGGTTGACTTTGGGGCCAGTTTTCCACTCCAAGTCTGGCTCGTTGTGCCACCCTGCACATTAAGAGGTAATGTTGTCTCAACAGGACATTCTTCCACTAAAATCCTGCCTCAACAAGGCTTCATTCCCAGAAAGGACACAAAGCTCATCTGATTTTACAGTTGTTTGTGTGGATATCTAGTGTTATAATAAATGCTATGAGCAGTTTTGATAATAGTGTACACAACCTAGTTTCTGCCATGACAAGATAGACCTTATTTTGTTTGGGTACTTTGTTTTTGACATTTTGTTACTTTTCCTGAACTTTGGCTATCCTGTGCAGAATCTACTTGAGGAAAACAGCTGAACTTCTATTCTGTATTTGACAACGTTTAGCTTCCCATGTGTGGAGTTTTCTTGATTTAAAAACTGGAGCATGTAGAGTTCCAAGTTTTGCTGTGCAAGCTAGATTTACATGCAGATTAAACTCACTCTCTTACCACTGGAGAGTCGTTAAGGTCTTTGTTTGCAACGCTCACAAACCAAACAAAGGCAAACTAGGAATATACAAATCCTCCAGGTTTTTGATTTATTATATATTTTTTGAGGATTTGCCATGTCCTGGACAGCTGAGTATCAACATGAGCATTAGCTGAAATAAGCTAAATCTTCCTTTTGGTATAAAAAGCTCATTGGATCTAATAAAAGGTAAACAATTATGTATGTACTGCAAACATCTGTATACTCCTTATTTATTTGGGCATTACATGCCATTATACTAGTACTCATGGCATCAGTGCTAAATGAATGAAGCTTAGAGTCAAGTATTTGTATGTACAAAAGGTCTGAATTATGGCTCTGATCCATTTATGATATAAAACCAATGGCAACACAGCATATACTAAAACAACTAACATCACTGTTTCATGACACAACTACATAGAAGTTCAGAACAACCAGTCTTCAACAAGAATAATTTAAAACTGATAAAATTGTACTAAAATAAAATTTTACATCAGCCTTTGTGCAAGTAGAGAAATAAAAACATCAGAAGTGATGTATTCCTTGAACCCAGCAAGGATAAATGTACTTATTCCTTTTAAATAGAAAGATAAGCTCTCCACTGAAGCACTGCATGCAGTCAGAAGGTTAACTTGTTTTTCTCCCAAGATGTGACTCTTTCGGTTACTCAAAATTATGCCCAAAGGCCTCAGACTGAACACAACAAATCTACTAAGTGTCCTTGCTGGTTTTAAGTGCAAACATGTTACTCGGTCAAAACCGTCTTTCATTCTTACTGTATTTTTCCATCTATCACCTTATTTTTCTTACCCCCATCATCACTTGTGGATTTCCAATATCGATGGCAAGCCATCTCCAGCAGTTCAAGCCCTCCAAACAGCTTCAGCTGGGCCATGTACACTCCAGCCATGACTAGAACGTAGAGCCTGAAAGGGGCCCAGAGCCACAGGCCAGTGAAACACAGAGCAATGAAGCTGGTCCAATACAGCAGTGACGCAGCTTTGATCAGAGCCACTCGCAGCTCTGATTTACAGGGTGGCACATGTGCGACACCGTCCCTGTCAAAGGCTCGGGGCTGCCCTGAGTAGAAGTCCCGCAGACGGATCTCCTTCTCGGCCCAACGCTCTTGACACCAAGACTCCAAGTCGGAGGATGAGGTTGGGAGAGAAGAGACTGGATATCGTCGGACATGAAAGTGGATTTCACGAGGGAATTGTCCCATTATAAGGTGACGTTCTGTCTGAGGGATGTTCTTGGGGTATGCCACTGTAATATCATGGACAGCATCCAGGTTATCCCCTAAAGAAAAAACACATTTTAAATCAAACAAAACATTTTAACAAATGATTGTTTTCAAATAAAAACAAGGAAGTACAAAGTTATGTAATGTTTTGAAACTGAGCTCTACAATGCCCTTCTGACAAACAGGGAGAGCCAAATGACATATCAAAAGTACAGGATGACACCTGCCAGTGCCTGGTCCTGCACAGCTCAGCCCTATAATGGTAAAAATAGATGAAAGGGGCCCAGATGACCTAGACAATGAAAACATGCACATCATGTCAGTCAGTGGTGCAGAGAAGGTGGGAGGAGAATAAAATAAACCCTATGATATCACAACACCTGCTTGGAGAGTTAGTGCCATCATCAGCAAACAGGGTGAGCAAGGGCGAGACAGATGTGGTATTTAAGACCCCTGGAGAACTGCCAGAATTAGCTCATACAGAAATACGAGTCACAGAGGAGCTGTAGTGGGATGAAGTATACATTTGGGGCTTAAAAGAATAACAGGTATCAGCCATAATCTATAAAAGGAGTAACACCATAATTTTTCCGCTGGTTTTGCTGATGTAATTATGCCACAGTAACGACAGGATTTGTGGGCCTGTAAAATTACATTTGGACAAACAGTCATCAAAGTGCATGAGTCTGCTGTCGGACCACAGACTAACTGTAAGTGAACTGATATAGACGTTACATAACTCCAAGAGTCTGTGATGCGGATCATCCTGACCTTTACGTAGTCGGTCCACAATGAAGGTGAACCCAGTGGTGCGGGGATGAAGAACATACTCCATCTTTGGCAAGTTGTTCTGTACAGCAAACACATCACTCTTTGCTCTTGTGTTTTCTGCAGGAGAAAGCACAAAAAGTCAGAAAATAAACATTTAATTTTATTTTTGTACAACTACATTTTCTGACTTGATTAAATTAATACTTTTAAACTGGCTATTTTGGACAAATTCTTTCATACAGATGAACTACAAGCTCTCAAATATGTGACATGTCACTCTTAATTCAAACGTTCAACAAATGTAGAGTTGAGTCATGGAAATGTTTTAAACTTAAATATAGCCTAAACATGATCCTCAAGACAAAGTTCTGTATGTAAGCCTTCAGAATAAAGTGTTAGGAAGTACTTAACGCAACAACTTCCGTGTAAGATGTCAGAACATAACGTCTACATGCCTTGGTTTCATGTGTCAAATTAAGCCTTTAGGTTTAAGTGGCTTAAACACAAATATGTGTGGACATGGGACCAAACAAACACACACAGGGAGGCTAAGGTAACACTAAAAGCCATAAAACATTGGGCAAATGATAATGCAAATTAACTGAACACCTCAATTATCATGCAGAAATCTTGAAGAGAGAACAATGTGTGATTTTGGTCAATGTCTAACCACCCTAAAACGGTTTGCTTTACACTGTCAGTGCAAAGAGTTAACACAAGCACTGCTCACTCAAGTAACATACAGGTAAATGGTGACAGAAATGTGTGGATTTTTGCCCTGTTTACTTCTCACCAGTAAGGTCCGTGCCCTCAGGGAACAGTAACAGCTGCAGGGGCTCCCTGATGTCACAAAAGTAGTCCAGCATGTTTTCCAAATGTTTTTTGTCCACCTCCCAGCGACGCCGAATAAAGACAAAACAGGCCACCTGCATTGCCCACCCTGCAAAGTGCATGTAAAGTCATTACACATAGAACTTGTTTAAATCTGCTCCCTTTTAAATGTTAACATAATGTTTTATGCCTTTGTGTAACTGGTGTCCTGTGTTTGTGTTACAAGTCTCTCTTGTAAATGAGAATGAAATTAAATGTCTAAATAAAAGTAAATAAAATTATTGTAATAATTGATAAATATTTTATTTTTAATCAGCCTGTGTGAGACTTCAGAGCAGACTGGGTCAATATTTCTTAGAACAAAAATCACTTTGTATTCAATCTTTTTTTAGTTTTCTTTCAACATCAGCATCTTTTGAACTTGTTTCATCAGTCAAGATGTTTGTCCCAATATGAATAATTTAACAAAAGTCAAGCAAACAAATCAACAAGTGGTGCATCTCCAGCTAGAAAAAAATAATGTAACACATATCTTCAGACTCATTTATATTAGTGTCAAAGAGCAAAAAGGGAAATCTGCTTTTATTTCTTTGGTTGCAATAATTAATATTGCTGATTATAATACAAGGATAGAATTTATGAATCAAGAACAAAACCTGCAATACAGTAAATGATCATCTGAAGGATTGTGCATTTTTAGGTCCTGTTAAGTTTTAAATTGACTTTTTTTCAGTCCTTTCAGTGACAATTCATCTCCTCTGAATAGTATTTTAAATCAACACTATCCTTCATTTGTGTCTTTCTCTAAACGTCTAAGCACGCTCTGCACATAACTCCAAAATATGTTACATATTTGACTATTACCAACTTAGATGTTACATTTTTTGTTTAAAAAATAATTGACTCTAGGTAAATGTCTTTCTGACTAACTTTCTGGAAAATGTCAAACATTAAAAATTTTGGTCTTTTTGTTGTATGATTTAAGAAGATACAACTCTGGTTCATTCTTTGAATTCAGGAGGATTTTGCGCTTTAATGATTCACAGTGATGTGTTAAGGATTTTAAAACCAATAAAACAAGATAGAACTTGACAGCAACCATTGCTGATGTCCCCTGTTGCCATTCAAAAGTGACTGTTAGGAGTTTTGTTCGTATCATCACAGGCCTTCGTTATTTAAATAATCTCATAAGGGGAACAAACGGATGGACGAACGGGGGGCTAAAGTGATCTTGTTAAACTACTACACAAATGTGCTGAGCAGGGGCCTCATGTAACAACGCTGCGTACGCACAAAAAACTTGCGTACGTCGGATGTATCAAAACTGAAATATGACGCACACAAAATTTGGTTCAAATCGGATCATGTATGTGGGATTTAGAGCCAACCGTGTGCAAAGTGGGCAGGGCTAAACTAAAGTGATATCGTCAAACTAACACACTAATGTGTTTAGCAGGTCTCCTTGATGATGCACACCGAATATGGCACACATCTGCTCATGTATGTGTGATTTGGAGCCAATCGGGTGTAAAGTGGGCAGGGAAAAAGTAATCATCAAATTAACACACTACTGTGTTTAGCTAGTTTTCTTAATGATGCACACAAAATTGTGCAGAGATCAGGTCATGATTTATAGCCAGCTGTGTAAAGTGGGTGTGGCTAAATTGATCTTGTCAAAATACTACACAAATGTGTTGAGCAGGTCTCCCTGGATTTAATTATGACCATTTTAAACTGAATGTTAGTTTAAAAAAAACATTTATTCATGATATTCACACTGTACTGCTTTTGAACACAAAACACTGATCAATAGCATAAACATTCCTAGTTAAAAGAGAGTGCAGCCATTTTAAATAAAAATTATAGAACACGAAAAACTACTGCAATTTGCATTAGTTCTTATATTGCCCATCTTATATCTAAAGATACATTTAAGATAGCTTGAATATTGATGTCCTTTAACAAAATCTTGAACTAGAGCCTCTTTAAAACTTTATACAAATCTGATGTTATTTATACTACCAGTAGTCAGAATGTAATTAGAGATATCTCAAATAGGTATTTTGCCTTGCCAAAATGTAATTAAATCTTAATCTTAAATAACTAATATGAATGCATTTTCATATATGTGGAATGTAAGTGTGGTGAAGTCAAATAAATGTTATAAGGGCTTGCCATACCCTGAGCTTTTGGCTGCTGAATGATCTCAGAGCAGAAGCTGACTATTACATTAGCAAGGTGGACTTATGAGCGAGCGAACATTCACGTCTTTTTTCATCTCTGTGAGTAGGAACAAAAAGCAAACAAAAAGAAGTATTTTTCCGAAAACTTGTGTGTGAAAAAAAACAACTAGTTAATAATGGTTCAGTCTGCGTGACATGCAGCGAGAGAGAAAAATAATCCCCGCGACACAATATTTTAGTTACGCGCAACATAGCTATACTACAGCGGGAGGGAGAAATTGAGGATTGATCCTCTGTCTGCATGCTTTAAAATGCTATATTTCATTTATTTTCGAGAATTTTTCGATTAAATGGCCAAAACAAAATTAATAGTTTAAATGCCCAGTCAGACAGGCAGCAGGACACATCCACCTGTCCGAGTATATGGTTTACCTGCCTCAGGTTGTCCTATTTGTCAAACCCTACAAATTATTAATTAACTATGTACTGTCATTCAAATGCAACATATGTTAACATCAGGGTCGTTTTCACAGGCTTGAACTAAAAATGCATTTAACTTAACCTTCCTTAGGAACCTTTCTTTCACCTTTTCTCTCCCTCTACTTCGGACCGTCACCTTTAGTTTTTTTTTCACTCCCGAGAGCAGCAGCGCACTGCACAGCAGCCAGCCAGGCAAGAACAGGCAGTGTTGGTTTTTCAAAATAAAGTAAATTTTAACATTTCATGTTATTTAAATACATTTGAAACTCTGATTATGGTTGGCATAAGTGTGCAAATAAAGGATAGAAATATGTGTGATATGCTTTACATTCTTTTACTATATTATTAAAAAAAACTTTATTCTAAAGGTGTGGCGGCTTTTATTTTGCTGTGGCGGTGCGCCACGATCAATTATATGTAGTGGAAACCCTGGTGTTGAAAGAAGCATGCAGCATGTGAAGTCTGAATGTTCAAAGCTGTAGGGGGAGTTAGCTCAGATAGATGTGCAAGAAAAGAGACAAATTGGCAGCTTTGATCCAAAACAGACAACTTCCAGTGGGGATTGGACCATGACTACAAAAGACTTTTTTTTAGGTCCTGAGACGTTACACGTGTACCAAATTTCATGTTTCCAGGTTCAAGCATGGCTTGGGGCTAAGTTTTTTTAAATAATTGTAGGGGGTGTTGTGGAGGAATTAGGCCACACACCCCAAAAATTGGACTGCATTCCTGTAGTGGGGTGGATTAGGATTGATCATAGGGAATTGGGTGCAGATTGGCTGAAGTATGTAGAATTTAGAGCCAAACGTACGTCAACAATGTGATGTCTGACTTAGCTACACCGCCATGACCGTGCCTTTCACTAAAAAGTCTTTGTGCTTGAAAGCAAGTGAGATCAAGTTATTATCGGTGTTCTGACACAATTTGTTGCTGGTTAGGTCAAGAGAGTCAGAGAAGCTTTCCAAGCCAAAAAAAAGGTCACTTCCTGTTGTCAGGGGGTGGGGCTTTGATGATGCCATATGACCACATGGTATGGTCAGGCATGCAGCATGAATGACTCATGCCAAGTTTGGTGTAATTTAGCCTTTCTATGTGAAAGTTACAGCTTTCTGAAATTTTATTGGACGGAGAGCATTTCCTTTCATAAAGTTGCCAATTTCTACCAAAAATTATAAAAGTCCTTCTGACAGTGTGGAGAACTATGGCTTAAAAAAGTCAAACTCTTTTGAAAAACTTAAGAAACAAAGGAATCTAACCCTAAAGACATTTTGCACAGTAGTGCAAACTGTTATGCAATTTGATGTTTTCAGATATGCCCTGCAAAGCAGACATCATCTTGCGCAAGAGTCCAAGAGTGTGTTTGTGTGAGTGGAAAAGGGCAGGGCACCCACTGTATACACACCGAAGCCAGGGACGGCCTTGAGTGCAGCCTTGAGGCAGATCTTTTCCAGACGAAGATAGCTGTACCTGAGGAGACAGCACCAAAGAAACATCCAGTCCAGACGAGTGCGGTGGTTCATGATGATCACACTTCGCTCCCCAGGAATAAAACCATCTCCTGTGATCACCACCTTTACCCCAAACACCAGCTCTAGCAATGACTAAAAGAAAAAAATAAAAATAAAGAGAGAGTGCAGGGGAAGGAAGAATGAGGAGGGTTACAAGAATAATGCAGAAAAAGAGATGTTTCATCAGCAAAAATAAAATGGAGAAAAAGGTGGAAAGACTGAGATTAAGTTGTCAAGACAAACAGTCTTGCAAAAAAAAACAGCTATGACAAATTCAGATCAAATTACGTAAAGATGTATACAAAGTAATACAAATCTAAAACAGAAGCTTATTGTACTGATATAAATTAGTGTACGCACCACAGGCAGAGTGAGCCAGGTAGCGACGATACGATCAGTGATCCAGCGGTACCACGCAGGAGACAACAGTAACAGCGGCAAAACCGGACCCAACATGAAGATACTCCCAAAGAAACTACCCAAAAATAAAGTTATGACAAAGTACAGGCCTCGCACTGACACAGCCATCTGCAAGAGAGAAAACAACAACAACAACAATTAGCTCAAGAAGATTTCAAAGTTAGCTAAATGCTAAGTTTAAAAAAGTTTTTAAAAAGTTTAGTTTAAAAAAAAACTTAAAAAAGTAGGTTAATGAAGAATGGCGACAAAAAAGGAACACAATACCAGTACAATACAATTTTAAAAAAATAGTTCATGAAATTTGTTTTCCTGATTTGAATAGCCACTATAAAAAGGAGCTGGAAAAATAAACATCAGCAATATGCAACTAATGAGATTACTGACATTTTTATCTATAAAGACTGCTAATCTGGTGTTCCATTGACATATTTTCCCCACAAACACTGGAAAAACCAGGACAGGCATTCTGAGCATGGAATGTAAATATGGGAACCTTTCTGATGGTGGGTGAGAAACTGTTGGTGCATTATGACAAAAATCAAGTTTGACTGTGGTTATACTGAACATGTTCACTGGATGAGTGAGATAAATTATATTTTCCAGGTATCTATGAAGCAAAATGAGGTAAAATGTTGGTGTTTTTTTTTGATGCATTAAAATGTTAATGTTATAAACAGAAAATGTATAAATGGTGCCTTGTTAACTTTACAACTTTAAATGGCTATATTTGTGGTTCCCTTTAGAAATTTTCCTATACACTGGTAGATGTTTTGTATTTGAAAAAGGAAAACATGAAGAACAAAACAAAAGGCAAAACAAAAATACTTATTAACTTCAATTTTATTTAAAGAAAATCCAACATGGCAGGCTGTACTGGTTTTATATTACTATCAATTATTTACATCTCTAACCAAGTTAGATGCTAGATGCAGTAGCAAATAGAATTGGGGACAAAACATAAATAAGTGGTTTAAAATAAAAGTTTAAACTTAAGCAAATTACAACAGAACTCTAAAATAAAAGTTGATGAAAAATGTAATTAGTAAGTTAAATGCTAATTATGTGTGTTAAAATTCAATGACTACAATGCTGCATAAATACCCATGACTGCTGTATCCCTGAGGGAGGTGAGCTCAAGTTAAAACCCCAATGACAAGACCTTCAATTATCCATGACATAAGTAAGAAGTTAAATAACCCATCTAGAGATGCCAGAGGGATTCCAGTCTCATTTCAGTGACATTGATGGGGGGGTGCAAATCTATGGCTAACCCTACAACCATCTCAATCAAGAACTGCAAGTTAAAGGAGGTTCAATTTACCCAAATAATAAACATAATGTGTTACAGCGCAGTTTTAACTGTATTCAAATTGCCACAATAAGAGTATAGAAAAAGTGTTTTACGGGGGACAAAATGTGATGTGTGTACATCTGATTAAAGGAATCAAACAAATTGCTATTACGTGTTTAAAAAGTAATAGTTTACATAACCTTGAAAGTCATGACTTTGAAGTGATGTACGTTTGCATGTCATAATAAAAAACCTGACTCAGTAGCTGACCCAATAAATCTTCATCAGACAAAATAAACATGTATAGACACAGAAAACCATGCCAACCGTCAATGGCAAAAGGCATTATGTTCATATATTTACCAATAAAACAAGCAAGTTGCCAGATAATCCCTGCAGATTAAATTTGAGAACAGTATTTGGTTCTTTATAGTTGACGCATGAAGCATGAAGTGATGGGGGAGCTTTATCATCCCCCACCAGGTGTTTTCCCGTCATCTACTGTATGACGTTCAGCTCACACCTTTCAAATAATCTTTTAATTGTACAAACCTTTGCTTTGAGCAACTCGCCCATCACCTCACCCCTGTTGACGCAGGGATTCTCATGGCAGCCACCACAGAGACTCATTGTGCAACACAAGAGTGTTTATGTACATGATGATGCTGGCAATGTAGGTTTAAGTGGTACTAAGCTTAACGATGGAAAATGAAGCATGACAGCAAGAATAACAGGCTTGCTCAGCAGAATTGCCACATTACAGCTTTGTTTCAAGCAGACGCATAAATAAAACACCCTTGGATGGGTGATGTAACTAAGAGATGAGTTGATTCATACACCAGCATTAAACCCGATACACCTAGAATTAGGGAAGTGAGAAAATATTTACATGATGAAGTTTAAAACATTTAATGAAGATGTTTTCCCTCCTGCAATGCATATGGCATCCACAGAAACATTTTCACCCCCACCACCACAACCAACAACAAACACAGCTCCACACACATTTCACAATGTACTCCACAACAGTCCAAGTCTAGATTCTCTGGCAGTCGTTTTGCATTCCTAACTTCAAGCTAAGACCAGACATCTCAACAAAGTAAAGAGGTCAAACATGTCTCAGCTAAAGAATGGGCTTAAGTGGTGTGTATGTGCTCAGGCGGGGGGCCTGGTCTACAATGTTTTGCTCTACTAAAGTTTCTGAACTCTGTCTCAGTACCTCATTTCTATAACGTTAAACAGGACATATTTTGTTGTCATACACGAAATGCACAACTGTTTTTGTTCCTTGCCTAGTATTGCTGTAACTCCAAGCTTAGTCATTCCACCTGGTCTTGTTGAGAAAAGTCTAAAGCCAGTCCGTAATGATTGCATTAAAGACTTTTACACGTATAACTTCATATAAATAGCATAATTACAAATTATTACAATAACCTGAAAAGTAGACCAAAACAATGTAGTATAATAATACCAATAAATGGATGATGTACACTCACCGGCCACTTTAGTAGGTACACCTGTCCAACTGCTCATTAACGCAAATGTCGAATCAGCTAATCACATGGCAGCAACTCAATGCATTTAGGCATGTAGACATGGCCAAGACGATCTGATGCAGTTCAAACTGAGCATCAGAATGAAGAAGAAAGGTGATTTAAGTCACTTCGAATGGTGCATGGTTGTTGGCGCCAGACGGGCTGGTCTGAGTATTTCAGAAACAGCTGATCTGCTGGGATTTTCACCCACAACCATTTCTAGTGTTTACAGAGAATGGTCCGAAAAGTAAAAAATATCCAGTGAGCGGCAGTTCTGTGGGCGGAAATGCCTTGTTGATGCCAGAGGTTAGAGGAGAATGGCCAGACTGGTTCGAGCTGATAGAACAGCAACAGTAACTGAAATAACCACTCATTACAACCGAGGTCTGCAGAAGAGCATCTCTGAACACACAACACGTCAAACCTTGAGGTGGATGGGCTACAGCAGCAGAAGACCACACCGGGTGCCACTCCTGTCAGCTAAGAACAGGAAACTGA
>JARVJO010000173.1:2637589-2647762 GCA_031762555.1 Cynodonichthys magdalenae | reverse complement strand
GAGTGGTCAAACATTCGACCTGAAGCTTGCCAGGTGCTTGTGGATGGCTACCAAAAGCGCCTAGTTGCCATGAAAATGGCCAAGGGACATGTAACCAAATACTAATGTTGCTGTAGTGTAGTTGCTGGAGTAAAGAACAGATAATGCAAGTTACTCATTTATTTTTCAGAGGTCACATGCCATTTCTTTTTTAATCATGTTTTTTTCCATCCCTGTGGTTTGCTTCATTTGGAAAGTACATTGGTTACATTTTATTAGAGCATCATGACATGAGTTCACAAGCTGCACCCTTGTTATGGTTGCATTTTAACCTGCCTTATCTGTCTGTCTTTAACTAGTTTCTAGCCTATAATTTAAGTTAATTAAAGTCACCTTTACACTTTCTCTTAAACATCTTTTCTGTCTTATTACTTTTCTCATTGATGGTGCCAGATACGTGTCTTTACTCGTTTGGCCTCTCCACATAGGTTAAAAATAAGCATCAAAGTTTTTTTTCCTTTTTTTTTTTTGCTTCATGTCCTGAGAGCTCAGCTTTCTTCTCACACATGAGGAACCATGGGAAAAGAATCTTTCCCTTACGCACATGGCACTCGTAATAACAAACAGGGTTATCCATAAAACATCCAAGCTCGTGCGTCTGTTTTGCAAGCTTAGCTCAAAATGCCTTTTGAGCACAGTTGGACACGAACACCCAGAATCAAACCCTCACACTCTTGGATTACAAGCTCAAAAAATAGTAAGGTTATGAGATTAAACAGTGCATGCACTGAAACATAACCTGCGCTGTGGGAAGGCAGAGGACTTTTCTACTGGTGAGTAGCAAAGTAGTGTGGGAATTTTTCAATGAAACAACAAAACTGGATAGAAGTTTGCAGAGACCCTCTAAAGAAAGAACAAGAAAACAACTATGTTTAAGAGACATTGATTCCTTCCTTGTGACACAACAAAGATAGGTCGTTTTCGAGGAAATCGGAGGGTTTCTGTGGGTTCAGGTGAAACACTGTGAACTGTAGTTGGGAGTCGGAGGGGGAGAATTCAGGGGGTGGTGGGTCAGACACTGCTGACACTCTCAGATCAGCAATGGGATTGTTTCCACTGGAAAGAATTCCAAGAATGAGCCAGAAGAGCTGTCAGTGACTTCACTCAGAGGACAACAGTTTTATTACACAGCCAACCACACACACACACACACACACGCACACTCTCCCATACTTTTTAAAGATACTGCATCTCATGCTGACAAAGGTGTGGGAGACACTCTCTGTCACCCTGTGTCAGCAAGTGCTCAATGACTTTACTCACCTTACCATTTAGGACAAATGCCTGGTGACAGCTCAGACCATTAATGGGATCATTAACAAAATGTTTCATGTAAAAGCAGAGGTGTAAAGTAACAAAGTACAAATACTTTGTTACTGTGCTTCAGTAGAAATTTTGGTTATCTATACTTTACCTGAGTAATTAATTTTCAGTCAACTTTTTACTGCTACTCCTTACATTTTGACACAATTATCTGTACTTTCTTCTCTGTATATTTTAAAAAAGATAAGAAGTAGAAAGTTATTTATTCTATTTCTTTTTGGCTTGTTGTTAAAAAATAAGAATTTATCCAGATCTGAATTGTACCTTCTGGACAGAGTGAATTTAATTGTGGTTGGATGAGAAGCATAAATATATATACCATTTTAACACCCTATTGATTTGTATAGTACTTGAGTCATCACACCTGTATGACACAAATCACGTGACACTCCAGCAGGGCATATCAGACATATGTAGCCTGTGGCAGAGATATGATACATGCTACTGTATCCTAATTTTTTCAACATTAACATTTTAATATGACTTTATAGTCATCATGGCAATTAGAAAAACTTTGTTTCGTTTTGCTTTTTTTTAGTTTTGTTTTGGGAAGTCACCTCCCAATAAATACAATTTTTGACGTTCTAACCACTCACCTTTACTTAGTATTTATATTTTTAATACTTAAGTATATTTTATGTCAGAAATTTACTTTTGATACTTAAGTACAGTAAATGTCAAACATGTTTTTACTTTTACCAAAGCAGTTTATTTGTAAGATACTTGTACTTTTACTCAAGTATCACTTTGAGGTACTTTATACAACACTGTGTAAAAGTATTACTCAAAAGTATGCTTAGTCAGCTGATTGTTCTTTGCAGACATTAAATCTGTAAAATTCAAAAGATGCAGATTGGTAATGTTTTTGAACAGAGATTACTTTGCAACACATTTTTTCTTCCAACTAAGCTTTTAATCTAACCTTGTTTGATTCATTGGAGTTTTTGCAAAGATAATCAGTTGGAATCATAGATTTGAAGTGCTATAGGTAATATCTGCAATTTTTGCCAGTTAACTTGTTCGCTTTTCAATTTTGATTTGAAATCCAACTCTCTCCAAAAGCCTGCAAAAATGATTTGACAAAGATATCTTTGAAACCTATAAGCTGAGACGTGGCTGAAGAAGCTGAGCTAAAGATAAGAGCTGCTCAGAATATCAAAATGTTACGGAAAGATGCTGCAGGACTCCTTTTCATATCTCCTTAACCTCCGAGGCACAGGAGCCAGCTTTATTAAAACTGAAGTATATTGCTTTCTCCTGCAATATAAGAACAAGGTGGTGGAGTTCAGAGGTCTCCGGCTGACGTCATGTTGCTGCGTAGCCAGGTGCAAGTTCAGTCTGCCTCTCAAAAGACTGCAGTTTTGACTTGATTTCTTTTTTTTTTAAATATCATTTTAACACTAAGATAAAATTAGGGGGGAAAAAAAAAAATCACATTTGTGACTATTCAGAACCACACACATTCTGCTGTGAATCATTCACAATTATTAGCTTTGTGCAATTTACAATTCTTTATTCTCATTTTGCCACAAAATAATTGCCGTTTGTTTCCCCTTCCACAAAATGACCAGAAGGTGTTGCACTTTGGACAGTATGTCAGGTATTTACTCCCAAACATCCTCCACACAGCAGCTCTGATGTTTAAAACACTCAAACTGGACATCCATGTTCACTATAGTAACCTCTTTGGGGATTTACTGTGGCAGGAGATTACCAGAGAAGTTTCCATTGTAAAAACCCAGTCGGAACATTTATTCTCCTTAATACCCATCAGAGCGCCACTCAGTCACATTTGAACTCATGTCAGTCTGTTTATGGGTAGAGGAGGAGTGGCTTCTGCGGGCCTTTTAGTGTACACCCAGTACCATTTAATCTCCCTGTAAGTGCATCAGATTCTGATGTACAGCAGATCAAGTTATTGTTTTGCAAACTGCTGAATGACCACAGATTCAAAATAAAGTTTTAAGATTGAAAACTTTTCAGAATGAGATTTTGCTCTGAGTAGGAGAAAGATTGTGTGCACAAGCTGAAGACAGGAAGTAGCATGTGGCCTGCTTTTGCTTCTATACATACACACGAGTATTTGATGCATCTGTGTTCATAGAGGGAGATGTTCTGAATGTGAAAGCTGTCAATCAGGAAGTAACACTGCTTTCTTCTAACCACTGTAGGTAAGGCAAAGGAAGAGTGAGAAAAAAAAGTGCTTAAGACAGGGGGCCTACAAAAAGGAAATTTAAACAAAAGGTTTAAGCTCTTGGAAACCGCTTTAAATGCAACAGGATTACAAGAGTTAAAAATCTATTTCTTTTATATTAGGTAAACCCATAAGTTATTTAAAAACTCACACAGCTGTATAGCAAACTTAGTTTTTATTTAAAAATTCAGTAATGAAAAGTGGTTTAAATATAAAAAAAAAAAAAAAAAAAAAAAACACACCACACACACACACACTAAAAAAGGAGGAGGCGGGAATCAAATAAGGCGGCTAATCTCCCTGAGCTTTACAAAAGCAAAATGGGACCTGTAGGTGACAAAAAGTGATGTTCTATACAAGCCTTAATGCCACTCAAAGAGAAAAACGAAAAAGACTTTAGTCATGCTGCTACAAACAGGAACATCACACTGGCCACAAACTTACACATTTTCCTTTTAGACAAAATAAGTTCTTGAATATTAAAATTTCCAACTAACACCATTTGGTAATTATCAGAAGTCAATGACTAAAGAGTACTGCTTTAGGTATTGCCTATAACCTTGAGCCAACTATTCCACAGAATGGATCAGAACCTCATGTTGTCAAAGTATGGCTGTTTTCAAAACCAGGAAGACATTAAAAGAAAGTTCACTTATTTCTGCACATCTAAGTCTCAGGGGTTAGAAACATGCATTTAAAAGTCCTTCATTGGGTCTGTACATTGTTTATCAAGTGCCCCCCACCTCTAAAGCATTTAACCCCCATTCTCAGCTTACCATCTAAACCTCCGAGCTACAGCAAACTTTTGCTTTGTCATCCGAGCACTGGTTTATGGGGACCAATGTGATGACAGAATTAAAGCATAACTCTGGTGTCAGTGCATAAAGCCTGTAAAATGAATTAGTTACACAGCTTAGCAAGGCATAACAGTACTCCCACCCTACACATACACATTTTCAGCTGCAAGTTCTCTTTATTTCTTATGAAAACCTAAGCCCCTCCCAAAAGTATAACTTAGACAAAAACCCAGTAACATTTTACACAGAAAACACTTTTTCAAACAGTCACAACATTCACTTCTGAAAGACATCTTGACATCCGTGGCAATAAAGCAATCAAAAAGGAAACAAAAACCCAGTGTACTGTACAATACTTTACCCACAGGTACCACAGTTCACACAAGTATGAAGACTCCGGGGTCACGATGCCAGCCATTTTGGAGTAAAGAGCAGCAGGAACCCCCCTTCCCCCAGTTTGAGCTATTCATGGAACGATAAGGTGCTGCTCTCAAATGGGCCGTCAGCTTTGAGCTGAGACACATGGTGGTGGACGTGGTTGGAAGAAGGTGTGGGCTGAAGTTACGCATCGCCTGATCTTTTCAAGTCCATATCGGAAGAATTTCAGCACAGGAAAATAAATTATTCCCTCACTTGTTAGAGTGAGGCATTGTGTCTGCGTGTGTGTATTGTCTGACATTGAATATGTCAGTCAAATGTGCTGGAGTGCTCAAGTGAGGTGTAACCAGTGTGAGAAAAAGGTAGAGTTCATCAGAAACTATAAGCTCAAGGTGTACATGTGCTGAAACACCACCTCTAGTGCTGAGAATTTTGTGCTGGCTGTCCATTTTGGTTGCTGCCCTCAATCTGTTCCTCTTCCTCCTCCTCCTCCTCCTCCTCCTCTTCACTGACTAGAAACTCATCTGGTGGCCAGCGAAGCTCTCCACTTTCAACTTCTCCTTCTGTTGGCTCAACCACAATGGATGGCAGGCGATCTTTGAGCTTACAGCAACGATCAAAGTCTGAGGGGTCTGGGAATATCTAGAATAAAAAAGGAGACATAAAAATATAACAAAAACTTAGACAAGTATACAAAAACTATAAAACTAAAGTTTTATTAAAAATAAATAAATTAAAAAAAAAATTCTACCTCTGAGGGAAAGTACTTAAACAGCATATTTTCTGTGCCACACCTTTCCATGGCTGAATGATTATGAGATTTGACAACACATCTGATTGGAAGGGATTACTTTGTCTAGGTGGAAAACCTGCTCTTGCCAACCTTGCATTCCTGCAGTTATAGTCATTGATCCTTCCTCAAACAAAGAAACCCCCCCAAAACACTGATGATCATTTGCAAACAGAGTAGACAGCTTTTGCAGTGAGATTTAATATAAATGTAGCATGTTTATGTTCGGATTGGAAAAAGCAGCTATTCAAATATTGTTCTACAAAATACATTGCAGGTTAGATACACTAGGAAGATTTCCTTAGATTGGTTTTATGAGAAGATTTTATACTGCTGTATGGAAAAGCTTGGGTCTGAACTGAAGATTTCCTTTAGAGATATTCTGAGCAATGACTTTCATTCCCTGTTCTAGCAGGATTAGGCTCAGACTCTCAGGAGTAAGTGAAATAGCCCTGAGGAAGGAGGAAAAGAAAAAAGAAAATCAGCCACTTCTGGTCCAAGAACAGCATTTTTTGCTGTTGTTTGGATAAAGTGGGTGAATATTTTTAGACCTGCATATTTCACTTCAAGTCACTGGTGGGGGGGTGCAAGGGGGAGGCAATGACACCGTCTGGGCAAAGAGCCGAATGAAAAGAAAGCATCGAATGAGGCAGGGGTGAGACGAGAGATATGGAGGAGATCCAGCTGTGTCCGAGTCTTCCTGAATTCCGAAAGAGATGGATAAGAGGGGAAAATGCTATAAATATGCTTCGTGAATTAAAATTTCTCAGACAAGTTTAGGCATGTAGCTGTTCAGGTTACCAAACCCCAGCTGCACATAAATGGTAATGTGCAAGCCTATTCGCATAATTTAAGTTATTCAGCATTTGACCTGAATCATCAACTCTGTCAGTGCCAAAGAGATTTGGGCAGCAAGCGACTTTGCCTTTGGACAAAATAGTGAAAAGGGATGGGGTCATTGAATCACCACATTGCCTTTTGACAAGATAACTGAGTCAGATCTCCACCCTTCTAAAACTTTTGTGAGAGCATCTGGAATTCCACAGTCATTTCGTGTCAGAGATGGGTGAATGATTACTGCTTTGCTCAAGATATTGAGCAAATTATCAAATGTAGGAATTCTACCCCCGTCGTCTTGGCTTCCTCTACTTCAGTTTCTCTCATCCTCACAGTTGGGGGTGTGAATTAAAGACAGAGGAAGCAAGTCTTTTCCTCAGGATCAGTCCATTATCTGAATGTGTGATAAGAAAGCTGCTGTATACAGTTTATAAATGGGCAGAATTATATTTAAGAAAATTAATCTTGAAATATTGTTAACTCAGCCATTTTGTTCCAAAACAAATGACTGACTACATTTGCCCCCACACTCAGGGTGCCCCTTTTATTCAGTTTCCTGTTTAGGTGAACAGTGAAACAAAGCCATGGGAATCTACTTGTCAAAAACACAGGACTGCTGTTTTTCCCTGAATCTGAAGAGTTTCATCATTAAAATGAGCAACAGCATTTCCTTTCTGCAGTAAAACCAAATTAAGACATTACAGCTTGGGATTGTGGCTAAATAGTTTTAATGTTTCAGCTAAGAATTTAAAGACCTAATTGATATTCTTAAAATTACGACAGAATAAATTTGGTGTTTAGCACAGAGTAGCTCATTTCGTATGAAATCCTGGCAAATGGAAAACTGTAGTGTCAAATATCCAAAAGTATTTTCTGGTTAAGATGGGTTTTACTGTCTTGTTTGAGTGTCCTACCTGGAAGGAGAGTCTGTCCTTGCTCGGGCTGAGTCTCATATCCTCCATGGGGGTGCTGCTGATCATCACCTCAGTCATATCTCCGACGGGCACAAACACTGGGCTGCAGGATAGAAAGATGACACCTTGCGATTAGATTCATATGACAACAGCATATTTGTTAGAGTCCATGCTGATTTCCTCACTAAAAATGTCAATTAAAACAGAATTACAGTATTGAATTTTTTATGTGTTTACATATCGTGTAAAAAGGTTTCCCAAGGTAGGCAGGTTGTGCCCCCACTGAGTGCAACCAAATAATTAGGGTCATGATAATTACAAAATGTCAACATCTTGCTTCAGGTGGAGACGGTGCACTCACTTTCCTGTATGTTTAATGGTTCTGTTTATATTCTTACTTGACCGCATTATAAACATCCAGTTCATGCTCAGCTGTTTTAATGCACTGCAAAGCTGCACCGCTTGCATGAGGTGGCTGTTTTTAAACGACGACGTGCTCTTGCACTTGCCAGCAGGGAACAGTCATATTGAGAGTGCGCTGGAGGCGGGTTGTGGTATTTATGTGCTGAGGAACCTGTCAAGCTCAGTTTCAGAGCTCAGACAAACTTTCCATTTCAAACAAAAAGTAGTAAGGCTTTAAAAAGCATGTTCAACAAAAGCAATTTTTTAAAAAATTATTAGAAAGAACCCATCAGCTATGAACCGGTCCCAGAGCTGAAATGACAGTCTTGAGACTAGATGCGAAGCAGCCTTCTCACGCTATTTAAAGCTCAGAGCCTGGTGGTCAGTGGCCACAGGCTGCTGCTCTGTGTGGTCTATGGCCATTTAGGACAAAGAAAAAGGAACATGACAAGATGCTGCTTTTATTCTTCTGTTATACAATTCATTGAACTTGTGTACTTTTCTAGTTCACTCATGCCCCCCCACCCACCCCACCTAATATAAAGTCATTAAAACAAAAAAAAAAACACATTATGTTTAATTGTTTCATCACTTTAAGCATACCAAATATTTATGCCACTTCATCCACGGTTAGACTAAGAAGTTCTGTGGAACCTTTGAATAAGGCACAGTTTGTTCTCTTTTGTGACTCAAACGTTCCTGAGAATGTTCTTTGTAAAGCTTTTAAGTTCAAATATAAAAAATTAAAAAATTAAGTCTTGCAGTTTGCTATACTTAGTGTACAGTCAAATCAATACTAAAATGATTACTAGTATGAACCACTTGCCTCTTGTACATACAATGGCAGTTCATGACAGATTACAGATTAATGCTGCTCTGAGGAAAAAAATGCAACCTGCGATTCTGATTGTCACTTTTGAAGACAAGCTCAGATTAATTTTTATCAAATTTACTGTACTGTAAGCATTTAAACAGCAAAACTAAAGCATACTGAGGGAGGTTAAGTAGTGCATCTGTTTAACTTGCAGCCATCCTAATGAGGACCAAGTTATGTGACATGAGTCAATTTCAGCAGACCAATAACCCCTGAAGCAAAGGCTGTTTCACTTTTTCCATCCCTAAATTTTCCACAAAGTGAATGTCACAACCTTTTGAGATGGATTATTTTTTGGACAGATCTTGCGACACAATTTACGGTCTAGCAAGGACAAATCCATCTACAAAACAAATATACAAAGAAGTAAATTAATAAAATCAGTGGCGATTGATTTGCATTCATTTCATCCCTGAGCAGGGTGTTGAAGATCACTAGGCAGACATGCTAAAAAACAGTAAAGAGGCTGACAGGAGGGATGAACGATGACAGAAGAGACCTGAGCAGACAAGGAGAAGCGAAAGGGAAGGAGTAAAGGGAAAGGAGGATAAACACTCGGTCCTTGCCAGTCATATTTCTGTTCAGGGATCATATAAACATCCTGCTCAGCTAAGAATAACAGAACGTCGCCTAATAAAACATAAAGGGGCACAATGAGGAGGAAGTGGGCGTGCACAAAGTGAAAATTCAACCTGGGAAGAAAACACGCAAAAACCACACAGTCTTATAGCCTCAAGGACAAGATGAACAATGTGTCCCCTTGCAGAATAATACCTAGAGGGCACATCGGAGGTACTCCAAGTACTCAGCTGGCAATTAGGAACTGACAATTACAGAACATTCACCTATGATTCACAAGCACAACATTTCAAACATGTCAAATCTGTAAGAAACAAATTTTAAAGATAAACAGCATTTTTTGAGTGATTCTGACGAGGCAGACTGTAATTCTCAACCATTTGATCTCGTCAACATAATGGATACATGATCTTGCCAACTTCCTAATTCCACAACCAGCCAGGGCACAGACTGAATGTAGATACAGTCACAAGACGAGCCACGTCGCACAAGTAGTACAAAAGTCAGGCTTCTACAGAGGCTGCATTTATTCAGCTGATCAAGACTGATACAAATCAACCCCTATAGCCAAAAAAAAAAAGTGTTTTGAGTTCGGAGACAGAAAGTCTGTATAAAGTGTTATTACCTACATTACAGAGACCAGGTTTTTTAATAACTTTATGTGTGAACCTTTAAAGTCTTCAAATCAAGAACAAGCGTCCGCCAAACCAATACAAACTGTGGCTCATTGCCAGTTGGTACTGTAGAGGTGCTGACAGGTGTTCATGTAGTCTCTGCAACGCATCCGTGCAAGAGGGGAATTTGCATCTTGCATCATCAACATACTTTCCCCTTCCATCATCTCACAGTTCTCACTACTACGATCATAAATTTCAGCTTGTGTGGCAGCATGGAAAAGATGCTGACATTTGAGACCAGCACTGTGCTTTCCACCAGCCGAGCTGCACAGATCTGCAGGTATGAGAGTGTTGCTGCAGGGATGGCTGAGTAAGTCTCCCCCTGGGGTGAGCAGGTTGCTCTTGTCAGGGGCGCAACTACATACTTTC
>JARVJO010000173.1:2617639-2637489 GCA_031762555.1 Cynodonichthys magdalenae | reverse complement strand
ATCGCGTTGGCGCCCCCTCTAGTGCAGCGCCCCTATGCGTTGCATACAGTGCATACCCACTTTTTGCGCCACTGGCTCTTGTGGATGAGGTTGCCAACTCAGAGGATCCGTTTCTCCTGGGAAGTTGCACATAATCTTGTCTTAAGTAGTTTTCTGACATTTATGCCTTGGGCACTATTTTAAAAATAAAATAATAAAAAGGTGCGTAAAGCAGGTCTTCCTGTTCACACCGAAAGAGGAAGTACTTTGGGAAGCATGCAAATCTCAATTAAATTGAGCTCAACATTCTAGTCAGGACTGGGAACAAAAAGCAGCTGCCATAGATTAAGAAAAAAAAAATCCCCATCAAGCAGATGTTAAATGAAAGCAAGAAAGTGATTGTGGTGACAAGAGTTTTTTTTTCTCTCAACTTCCTGGTATATGGGCAGTAAAGACCTGAGGTTTTAATAGAGCTTGCTAAACAATGGTTCAGAGCAACTTGGGTATCCTCTCGCAACAAAAAAAAAAACAAAACTTAATTCCTCATTCATAAAAATGAATACAGAGAGATCAGGAAACTTCACTTGAGACTTTTTGCACCTGTTGTACTTAACAAAAGGCAAAACAGGAAAAGCTACACAAGTCCCTGTGTAACGAGGTCAAAATAAAGATTAAAACCAGGATTAAAATACAGTTTTCCTAGAATAGTGTGACAGGAAACAAGAATGTACAAATGTGACCTTTTTAAACCGGCAGATGCAGCACAACTCAACTAGTATTAGCTGAACAGCTGAAAGGAAGGGGAAAAAAAGTGCAAAGCTTAAATTTTTCCTATCTCTAATCCGTATGCCCCGAAATTTCCCAGCTTCAGAGGCAACACCCCACAGAAAATCTCTAAAGGAAACAAGAGTGGGTGTTGCAACAACAAAAAGTAGCTGCTTCAGAGGGAAATCACCAAACAAAGAGTAAACCACAAGCATGTTTTCGTTGTTCTTTCCTAACAGGTAATGCTTCATATTTAAAAGTTTTTCCATCTACTTCAGCTACAATAACCCTCCACAACTGAAGCTCCATGCATTTGAACAGGTGCTAACTAATCAAAAAGATGTACTCACCAGAATATCTGAGGGGAAAATGCAGACATGAATTCACACCTGCAGTCAGTTCAGTCTGGTGGGGGGTCTAATTATGATAATTGACACCAGCTGACTTCTGTCGACTCTTGTCTTTTGTCAACAAGTTAAAAAATAAAATTAAAAGACGCGCAGACAAAAACGAAAGTAACAACGGGACGAAAACCAACCACCTGAACAAAAAGACACTGCTCCACAAATTGACGAGTCTGTTCAGACCCACAGCTGTGTGGCGCCTATTTATGCGCGAGGCGTGTGCTCGCGCCGCCGGAGACACGCCTCCCTGGCTGCTGGAGCCGAAAAGTCCTCAATGGCAGCTCATTAACTGCGGCGGCCAATCAGAGCGCAGGTGACTCAGGCTTGGCCCCGCCCACCCCCACCGCAACCGATGACGACAACAGTGACAGAAGCCGTTCATTGGGAATGGACGAGAAGATACTGCAACGTGCAATTGATTTGTAGTCTCCAAGGCAACAAAATGAACGTCTTACCACCCTTTGGATGACAAAAACACACTGATTTGCCCGTTAGGTTGTCCGTGACTGTTATTCAGATGGGGGGCTGAATTCATTCACAAATACAATCCAAGGGCAAATCAGTGTCTGCCGGGTGTCTGCATACACCAGCATAAAAAAGTGAGGTTTGACGTTTTAATGTGCATCCTCAAGCAAGCATGAGTACATCACATATGGTCTTTCCTAATAAAGTTAATGAAATAAAATACTTTTTTTTTTCAAGATTCAGCCATATGTCAATGTGACCTTTACTGGATATCTGTATGACCTTCTCATCTTATAAAATGCCCAGTTGCCTTATATTTCCCAGCACACTGTGTGCTGTACATTTGGGTCATGGAAAGGAGGTGCTTAGCAATGATAGCTTATAGCAGCAGATGGTAACATGCAGGTAGGCCTCCACTGCCACCTTGTGACTGTTTCCTTTTGATGAAAGCATTTTTAAAGGTAAATCATTTTGTCAGCTTTAAGATCCAATAAAGAAGATATTGAAATGCAGTTAAAAATCACAGACAGGTCTTGGATTCTTTGAAGAAATGCATAATAAATTTTAGCTAAATATCTTTAAATTTGACAGAGTCATTGTTGTGTTGGCTACGTTTTTATTATTCAAATAGTTTAATTAAAATCCATCAGTTGGTTTACCTAACAAAGATAACACGGTTAAGGCTGAACTTTTAAATGAAGATCTTGCATTTGAAGTGTGTGTTGAGGAGAACTCTCAGTTACACAACTAAATTTGATCTCAGTATCTGTAAAAGTGGCTGAGTTACAGCAATTTTTTTGCTAAGGCCAGGGGGTTGTGGTGACCATATTGAACCAGGTTGATTTCAAAAGATAATCAGCAATAAAAAGACACATGAGGTGGATAGAGTACCCAAAAAATGTACTTAAGTAAGAGTAGCGCCAGTTCAACATATTTTTACTCAAGTAAAAGTAAAAAGTAGCCTTCCAAGAAATGACTCAATGTAAAAAGTATTTGGTAAAAAGTCTACTCAGGTACTGAGAAACTGATCAAGACATCAATCATTTAATGTTTAAAAATTACATTATCAGATGGAGCAAAATATAAAGCTAGGAAATTTTGTTATTTTAAAGCTTACAATTAAAATAATTCATATAAATGACATAATTACAAAATAACAAATCAGGCAAAAGAAACATTTTTTCCCAAATTAGTTTCTTTCAAAATACAATTTATGAAACTCCAGGTGTGTCTGGGGAATTTTTGGTGAAAACAAGCTTGTTCTTCATTCAGTGAAGTTACTCAGAGTGGAGGTTCCAGAAATTTTACTTGAGTAAGAGCAGTGATACTTCATTATAAAACTACTCAAGTAAAAGTGAAAAGTACAGTGTAGTACCACCTCTGTCAGTGTGCCCTATGCAGCTGTGGCTACAGTGTAGTTTGCCAACATCAGTGTGTGAATGGGTGAGTGACTGTAGTGTAAAGTGCTTTGGGGTCCGGAGGGGACTTGATAAAGCGCTATATGAGTTCAGTCCATTTACCATTTACCATTTTTGTAAAAATACTCCTGAAAGTACTTTTCCAAAAAGTTACTCAAGTAAATGTAACTGAGTAAATGTAGTACCCAACTCTGAAAGACACAATTCTAAATAAAATCTGTCTGGTGGCTGATATGTTGCTAAAAGACAGAGAAGGTTGACTCCATGAATCAATGGCAAATATACAAAATAGATCTTGTGTGCTCAGAGTAAAAGTGTGCATGACTCGTGTCTTTAAATTTAAGCTATTTTAGTGTTTTCTGATAGCAGCCATCTTGAATCAGATTGACTTTAAAAGTAAATGAGTTGTAGAGGTACAGCCAGTGATTATTTGCTAGGAGTTTCACTAAAGTCCACCCACTGCTTCAGTAAATATTTTACTAACACAACAGACAATTGAACAGACAAATAGACCTGAATATTTTTGCCCTAACACCCTTAAAGGTGGGGATTAAAACAAACAATTGTATTTTATATCAAGTGTATCATTGACATTATGAAAGCCAGCTATATTTTTGACAGAGAAAAACTTTGTTCCAATGAAAAACAAACTACTCAAACATTGTTGTATTGTTTTTGACCTGGTGCAAAAGTAAATGAAAACACGTTTGGTTATGGTTGATCTAATTCAACCATCTTGGCTGGTTTTGGAAACATTTTAGTGGAAATGAAAGCTACAGAGTGAAACCGAACAAAGATACAATAGTTGTTTTGAAAATCTTGAAAGCCTGAAAATAAACCTTTACATTTCACATATTAATTTAATTATAAACTGATACTGTTATTTTTACATACTTTTTTCCCACCTATTTGGTGTCGGTTCTTGTTTTTAGTAGCAGACTGTGAATCAGCTGGCAGTTTCATCACCCTGATGTCACAAGCAGCTGTTGCTTCAGTGAAACCTGTGAAAGCACAGAGAGTGAGCAACCTAGAGTTTGGCACCCTCTATCAAGAGCTGGAGAAACAACAACAAGAAGATAAAGAAAGAAAAAAAAAACACAGAAGTTTCATTCATTCTGACCACAGGATGTCACTAGTGCTTAAAAAATTATAGTTTAAGGTTAAACGTGAACATCAAATGAATAGCAAGGAGTTAAACAAAAATGTTTTTCTTCACATAATACACCTTGTGTTCTTACCTCAACCGTTTCTAAAGGGATATTTAGAAACTAAAATACTATAATAAAGTGATATACCATAACTATAAAAAGTATTCAGTTGTTTTAAATTGAGGTGACCCAAATGGTAATGAATTCAGTGGTACATGAGATGTTTTGCTAACAGACAAGGTTAACACCTATAGTTATTGGCAACGTTTCAAACAATTATAACGTACAGTGTGTTGCACTCTAAATATGTGCTGGGAATGATGCTCAGCTGCTATCACTCTTAATTTTAGCTTTATTTTTGTCATATCGGCTGACTAACTTTGGCTGATAAGACGTGGCGCCGCAGGTACATCCAATGATTACTTTCAGAAACTTAAATCTAAATCCCTGCTCTGGTTCACAAGATATATTGCAGACAGGCAGAGCTGACAGGGCAGGGGTGTCCAATCCTGGTCCTCAAGGGTTTGCTACCCTACATGCTTTATTTGTTTCCCTCAGCACACCTGAGTCAGTAAATAGATTATCTCTTGAAGTTCTTTAGAAACTTGTTCATCACCCGTTCATTTAAATCATGTGTTGGAGCAGAGAAACCTTGTTTGATGGCATTATAAACCCATTTTATTCTTTTCTCAGTCAGAGCTATAACTAAGTACGTTTACTTTATTACAGTACTTAAGTCTTAATTTTTTTGAGGATTTGTAATTTTACCAAGTATTTAACATTTACTTTTATTTTATTTCATTCAAAACATAAAAAACTGGTTCCACTAAACCAAGTTGAGTAAATGTAAAACGAAGAAAATGTTTTTACATCTGCATAGGAGCCACCCTATATGTCAATAAACACCTCAAGCTACAATCGTGAATATGCTCATGCTGATGATAAATATAATTTTTTTGAAAACTGATCCAAATCTGACTACTTCCATTTTAAAATAAATCATAAACTTACCAAGATGGGAACAAAGCAGGCTGAGTTAGGTATGATGAGGGCACAAAATAAATAATAATAATAATAATAATAATAATAATAATAATAATAATAATAATAATAATAATAATAATGTGCATGCAAGCTGAGGATTAGAAATTAAATTGTGCTTTAAAAAATAAAATGGCCACCCAGCTCCCTGATAACAACTGAAAATTCACCATTTTCTTGCTATTCTGAATTTGTTTCATGCATGTACATCAAAAATGCTTTTTTTTTTCCATTACTGCACAAACAGCTGCACATCAGGCTGGGATCTCAGTGGAGTCGAGGGGGAAAAGCTGAGGTCCAACTGAACCACATGTACGTAAGTGAACGAGGCCCTGAAGGGGGCAGCAGTCGACAAGCACCCGTTGCCCTCCTGGCTGTTTTTCAAAGCTGGCTTTAGTTTCTACTTGAACTGTAAATGCACCAAGTAATGACATAGCTATAATGGGAAAAGTCCCATAAATAAGGAAACTAACCCCTATGCCTCAGAGTGATTCACCGTTCATGTTGTTTTTTTGTTCTACGTGTTTATATCGCTCAGTGTAAGCATGTGCAGGGACCACAACATCCTCCTGAGAGAAGGTTTGAGTGAGTTTATTTCTCTCCCTTGCCTACGACTGAGTGTTTGTGCATGTGTGTTGCCGAAGGATATCTGATCGCCAGGCTCACAGCACGCTACGCTGGCTTGCAGGTGGTCTGTCCACACACAGGGTCCAAGCAAATGTAATATTTAATATGAGTGCAGCACACCCCTGGACGCCGTCATTGAGTCCACATGGCTGTTCGGAAAGCTGCTCTATGAACACCCGGCTCAAATATGCAGCTCCTTCATGCTGCGCGCTCACTCACCGGGCCTCACAATTAAAACGTTAACTACAGTTACAGATGTTAGCAGCTGTCTTTAACCCATGAGATGCAACTTTGTGAGCTCTCTGTGCCATTCTTTAAATAAGCAATGAGCTAAAAGCTGCCTTTAAAAGTTAGGAGAGTTGCCAGGACAATAATAACAGAGAACTCAGCAAATGTTTTCCAAGACATTTTATTTTGAGGGGATCCAGAAAGTGTGGTTAAACCCTTCACTCTAATAGTTTTAGTCCTTTTTTTGGCTCTATATGCTATATAAACAGGAAACCAAAAGTGTTTATGACCACCTTGCAGAAATGCAATGGTGAGAATTTGAGTTCAGGTCAGAATTTCCTTCATCATTCATCAGATTCCAATGAGGCCAAACCATGTTCTGCATTTGCTGTCATGTGTAGTGCAGAGTTGGATTCGGGCCAAAGAGAACAGAAGGAATTTCACCAGCTCCATTATTCAGAAAGGTCAAACCTGATTTAGATTTAAAAACCAAAGCCAAAACAGGGCATCTTGAAACTGTTAGGAAACTATTCCAGATCTTAAACAGACCAGGGGGACTGTGTACGTCTCCCTAATTACACATGTCAATTTATGTACAAGCACCAGGCTTATAGTCAGGCTTCATTACCTTTTATTTCTCTTTTTTGTTCAACACAAACTTAGCTTCTTAAATATGAAACCTATAAGATGTGTGAAGTTTTACAGGAGACATGTCATGCATTTAAATCTTTCTTTTAACATTTAAATCATTCAGCTGCGGTCTATATGAAGTGGAAGTGCAATGATTTGGTCTGAATTCCTCCTTATTTTAACAGTGTCTCAGATCAACTCATTTTGAGGCTGTCTCTTTAGATCCAAACAAGGTGCTTTACCCCCTTTATTTTTTTAAGTAAGTATGCCATTTTATAACATGTCTCACATTTACAACAAAACAATCCATCTGAAAATCCCATGAAAATTGAGCAAGTTATGGTTATTTTAATAGTAAATGCACCACACACATTCATGTTAAGAGTGGGAGTGCTCCCTGTACCAAGATGGCCGCCATGTGACGACGTCGGTCTCCACTGGCCAACAGTGGGGATGATTTATCTAGTCTTTCTATACATATCTCTGGATCTATCTAGCAGTGTAGAAACTTTGTTAACAATGAAGACTTGTCCATCCAGCCTTAAAGTCTCAACATACTCTCGAGCTGTGCTCCTGTGAAACCCCTTCCACTGTGGTAGACGTCTGCACAGGGTTCCTTCCCTGCTCTCTGGAAAAAAAATAATCAGATCTGCTGTTATTTGTCCACAAATCTGTCCTGGTTAAACCTCAACACTGTTTTGAAGATGGATGCAAAAGGTCTTTTGTATCTCCATTCATGGGTTTTTGGCCGTTTGACCATCTTTCTAAATGTCTGCTTCAAGGTACAACTGTCGGCTTCTGGTTGAAGCCGACAGTTGAAGTGGTTGAAGCTAAATGCAGCATCCAAGCACTTTTAGCATAAACAAACACGAACCTTTGGCCAATCACACGGTAAGTTCTTATGTGGACGGGGGTAAAAAGTTCTCCCAGAAGGTTGTGATATAAGAGATGGTTTTGGCAGTTCGGCTGGAGCGTGCATTGTAGTTGCTAAGTCCAGACATTATTAGGCAATTCTGTCGCAAATAATTTGACATAATAGTCGAGAAAACATGATAGAAAATAGAGAAAACTGAACAGGTTACAAAAACTTTAACCCAAAAAAGAATATCAGAAGACATCCACGCATAGATATCTAGGTTTACCATTGGGGGGTTGGGTATGCTCTCTGCCTATTCATTATTTATTTATTTATTTATTTATTTATTTATTGAATCATTTACTTTTGTAAAATAATTCTGTATTTCTTGGGGTTAAAATACATTGTAATGCTTTTACTGTTATTTACTTAACTTTTTGGATTTCTTTGTATTTACTCTGTATTTGTATTACTCTGTAATTTTATGGGGCAGGGGGAGGTTATATTGACTGTACCAAATTATTGTGGGGGATTATAACCCCCTCTAACCCCTCTACAAATTACGCCCATGTATGCTGCACCAGGAGAAGCTAAATTCAACTTTTCTGCTCTCCTAGAGACTCCAAGTACACAACAAAATGCATTTACCAGCTAAAAAAGTGGATTTTGCATAATATTGTATGTCCCCTTTAAATGTTGCACAACAGCGTGTTTCCACACTCTGGTAGGAAATATGCACATGTAGAATGTGAACGAAAACAAAAACAGGTCACTGAGGCAAACTGTGAGTTCACAGCTTGACAGCTTATTAATGTTGTGCAAATTTTTTTGGGGAACAAAGATTGCATGGCAGATGCTCATGATTGTGTTGAATCAATGTATTTTGAGCAATAAGTCACAAATATTTACTGTGATGAGTGGGACAAATGAGGACCTCACACAGGCTTCCAAAGACAGCGGGTATCCGCAAATATTAGGGACAGTATGATGTAACACAAAAACCACAAGAATTTGGGCCTTTAATGTCATTTGCTCAGCATATTGATGGGCTATTATGATCAAGCAGAGCTTACCTTATCAAATCACTTCACATTTTCTGCAAACACACAAATACATTTCAGAGCATCCTTTTAATGTCTGCAGACATTTAGTGAAAAACCACAACAATGATGAGAAATGACAAAAACAATGACAAAACAAGCATGACAGCACAAAAACATCAAATTTACTTTTTAAAATACAGAATCTTTTATTTAAATCAAAGTAAAAAATGTTTTATATAAAACAATGTGTTCATTTTTGTGGGTAATTCTACGACAAATACATAATAAAGTTTTCAATAAAAAGTGACAGTCAAATAACTTGAATTGTTTATTTCCTTGCATTTGCAACACAATTAAACAAACCTCGGTGAAAGTTAGACTCAACAGTTTGTCATTTCCTTCAGTTCTCCAAGTTAAAATGTTGTGACAGTCATTTCCAAGAAGCAGCTGTGTTGCAGTGTTTCTGGGGAGTTTTTGGCACTAAATGAGCAATCATTAATTCTATGGCGTGTAAAAGGTGAGTCTCAAAGCACTGCAGCTGCTCATAATGACTTCAGACACTAGAGGGTGGCCTCTTCAAGGAGGATTAGCTATTTTCTACTTCACGCTGACAAAATCTCCCTGCCCTGAGACTGAAAATACCATAAAATACCTTAGAAAATGTTACAGAAAACCAACCTTAATCTTTTTTTTGTTTGTTTTGTTTCACCAGCTCTAAGTTATCCAGTGTAAGAATGAGTGGGATATGTTTGCTCAGACCAGGGACAGACTGTTTTCAGTAGAACAGCATGGCCAGCGGAGGATTCAGGGCGAGTGGAGGAAGCGGTGAAGGAGTCTGGAGGCCACATGTCAGCCATGCTGCACAGGGCTGGGATATTTCGTGTTAAACATCAACGCAGAAACTGAAAATAAACCTTGTGCAAACACAGGGTGGTGTAAATGGGTGGTGGACTGCTAAAGACATGCCTCCAGATGAACTGAAATACAGAATTTCTATATATTTTTATATTGCAATCTATTAGACTGAAACTATGCACCTTAATGTTTCTAAATCAAAGTAGTGACAGTTAATGCTGCTCTGTTATCTTTTGTCTGTAACACTTAATTTGAGTCTTTAAAAGGTGCTGGACTGACATTTTTCATTTAGTGGCCCAGTGGTGTCAGTAAGTGCAGAAAGCAGGGCACATTGTCTAACAAAGGGCTCTATGAGTTACTCTGAGCTGACACCAAATACAATTTTACGTTATATCTGTAAAATCAACTGAGCTACAGCACTTTTTGTGTTAGCTAATGTTTGTTAGCTGTGGTGGCCATGTTGAGTTGGGTTAAGTTAATGAGTTGTAGATGCACATCTAATGATCACTTCCTGCAAATTACATCTAAGTCATCCTATGGTTCGCGAGATAACAGTCACTCAAACACACAAACACACACGTTTGTATTTCTATCCTTATCAGGACCGTTCATTGACTTCCATTCATTCTCAGTTGTTTTTTATAGCCTAACCCTTGCCCCTTACCCTAAACCTAACCTAACCTCAATTCACACCTTAGTCCTGAATTTAACTCCTGACCCAAAAATGGAGTTACACCATATTAGGACAAGTCTTTGGTCAGAAATCATCCCAAAAAGATAACAAATACAAGTAAACATACACAAAATTATAGGCAAACCACTATCGCCTTCCTGCCCTTTTCCTCATTAGGAGAAGACAACACAAAAACACCCAAAAATACATCATAGTACAACAAAGTATAGCAGAGCCTAATTGCCCTAATCACATGGTTTCTGACCTTTTGAAAAGTCCTGTTTGCATAAAAGGAAACTTTTCTAAAAGAAGGAGGTGAGAGCCACATCAAACGAGGAGAGTGCATGAATCTGTCAGCAACAAAGGGCTATTACTACAGTAGCAGCACGTCGCCTCAGGGAATATGGTGTCGTCTTCCTCAATAAAAGATTGACCTGGGCAGGACCTAGCTTCATGTTAGTGCACAAAAAAAATCAACATTTGGCTTTTTAAAGTCTAACATATTATGTGTTGTTGATGTGGTTGGAGGAGAGAAGCCAGCAGAGAGATAAACAGCATATGTGCACTTGCAGTCTCATGGTAAAATCAGAAAAACAAACACATCAGATCTTAAACAATCTCACCGCATTCAACTTCTGCGAGCAATTAGGACCGCATCAGTGCCATTACACACCGACTCTGACACGCTATGCTTAAGAGCCCCACACCTCTCCCAAGAAGTAAACACACACTTTGGTGACCAAACTGGTGGAGCGCCTACAAACAGCCCAACGAGAACTCAGAGGGTGCGTTCCATCTCCGTTCCCCATGCAGGATCCAGCCAGGCACAGGGGAGGGGAGGGACCACCACAGTAAATGTGAAATAGTTAGTGAACCTGTCTGTCTGCTGTCAGACTGCTGTCACACACACATCGAGGCAAACATCAATACACCCGCCATCCCCTTTTTTGTGCAGGTCTGTATGCACTGAATGCACATGTTTTGATTGCTGACGGCCATGTCAGGAGTCAAGTAGAGCCTCTTAAAATGTGGCCTGGGGCCAAGGGTCATCCACTAATGAGTAAAAGCTTTTTTACCCCTTTTGTTGGCAGGGAAGGAGTAAGGAAATGTGCTCACTAGGTGGTAGGGAGACGAGGAGGGGGAGGGAGGTGGGGGGGTAGAAGAACGTGTGAAGAGATGGGCAGTGGCAGGGGACAGAAAGGGTGAAGAGGCCGAGCTGGTGGACCGAGCGTGCAGGGGTGGGGGTGGGGGGTCAGGAAGTAGAGGGAGAGAGGAGGCAAAAGGTGAGGTCTCAGGTGAGGGAAGGCGCTAATGATAAACGGGGCTTTTGGAGCCGCTTCTGACAAAAAGACAGAGAGAAATGGAAAGCGGATGTGAAGAAGTTGAAAGTGAAACCATTATTTTTAAACTGTTGTCACACTCTTTCCAAACAAATCCCATTCTGTATTCTATTAGTATTTAATTTAAACATTTCTTTTTGTGTTTTTTCAACAGTTTCAAACCCTCTAGATCAGGGGTGTCAAACTCATTTTCACCGAGGTGTCACAGGAGCATCATGGGTGTCCTGAGAGAGCCAGTTGTAATTCAAGCTGCAGCTTTTATAAAAATGCATTTTTTATATATTTGTTAAAACTGTCACTATGTCCTGACAGTAGAATTTGAGACAGATAATCTATGAAGGTAATTGACAAGCATCATGGGAGATGTAGTTCATGGTGCTGGCTTTAAAGCAACTTATTTTGTGTTAAAACAGGGGGTCACAGTTATTCAAAGCCAAGGCTGGACAAGTACTATTATCTTTCACCTTTTAAAATTTGTTTATTTTGTTGCATTAAATCATAAATTTAAAGTTTACAATTGATTTAAAAACTATTATATTAAATTAAGTTAAAAATTTATAATTTTTTTCATTTTTCACATGTGGCCCGCAGACTTTGAGTTTGGCACATGTGCTCTAGATATATATAGCTACATGACACATTCATTTTCCAGTTTGCACAAAACCTTAAGGGTTCAAACAGCAGAGCAAAATGCTGGACTTGATATATGACAAACAGCTACTAGTATAACACATCCACATGCTGCTCGCTGGTTCTTCCTCCCCACTGTGTTGTAGGGGCTTGTCAGAGGCCAAAGTCTGACCTGAACAGACTTAAATTGTTTCTCAAGAAGCTCCCTTGGATTTCTCTTTGTCCAGGTGGGCCAGAAATCCTGACAGGACAGCATATATACGAGGATATTCAGATTACACTCTGGTTGATTGGAAAGAAAACCAAAATTGTCCTCAGAGTGCTGCAAAAACGAAGAGTGCAAAGAGATGCTCTTGTTCTCTCCATTCAATTAATGTATTTTACCTCTGCAGCTCTGAGGTGTGTGTGTGTGTGTGTGTGTGTGTGTGGGTGTGTGCTTGCTTGTGTTAGCTGTGGCGGACTGTTTGAAGCCTGTCTGATGGTTCTTTTAGTGCACTCCAGGAAATGTTTGTCTGTGCATTGGATGAGCTCCTCCAGATGTTCCCATAATTCCACTGCATGTGTCTGTACATCGACTGGTCTGAATGTATGAGTGCATGTGTGCACAGCCCTGTGTTTAGATTGTGAAGGGAGGGAGGGGGCCCGTGTTTCAATTAGAGATGAGTAAACTGTTGATGTAATAGAAACTTAAGCTAACATTTACAGGCCGTGACTCTGTGATGTATCCCATTGTGACTTCATCATCGAACCTAAAGTACTGTTCAGATGAGAGATGGAACCGAAGGATTGTTTTTAAGTTCCACATTATAGTTTCCAAAGTGCACTTTTGTGCTCTAAACATTTTTCAAAAGACAAAACACTTAAAAGTGCACACCCCCACACACCCACTTAATATGAACTTTAAATGTCCTGCTGAAGTGGGCAAAACAAAATAGATCCTGTTTAGCTCCAGGAAGGCTGATCTGTTTCTATACACAGGAAAGACAGCTAATATATGATTTTCTGTCATGAAACCAGAGCGCTGCAAAACAGCCATCATATCTCTCCCAGCTTAATGGCCAATAGGAGACAAATTTATACGTACTAAAAGGTGTACATATGCCCCAGTAGCAGCAAGAACAGAAGTGTAGTCTTTTCTGAAAACAGTAGTGGTGGTAATTATCTTTCATAGTATTTCATTAGTATGTGGGTAAAGGTTTTTTATTATTTCATTAACAATCTTCCAACTAATAATTTTTAGACTTACTAAAATGCCATTCATCAGTTAAAGCACATGTCAAATTTAAGGCCCATGGGTCAAATGTTGCCTGCTACAACATTTTATGTGGCCTGTAAGTACTTCAAAGGTGTATTAATGTCTTATAATAAGCATATGCTACCTTAAAGCCCACATTGACCCTAAACTACATCTCTCATAATGCATGTCAATTATTTTACCCATGAAACAATGACATCCCACCACTATGTAGAGGTGCACAAGGTTAGAAAATAGCCAACGGCCAGTGAAATTTGCCATGTAAAATCTCCATTTAGTAGCACTTTCACTGGCTTCTTTTGCTGCAGCCCAGTTGTACTGGGAAATGGGAATTTCCCACTTACAAGTCATAAATTTAAACTGAGACATCCCTCTGGTGGGAATTCTCTGTCGTAAAGAGGGAGAGTTCAGAATTCAACTCAATACAATACAATACACAACAACTCAACAGTGAGCAACTAGTATTTCTGTTATATGTTTTCACATTTGGTCAGTCGTATGGAGTATTTCTCAGTGTTTAAAAGAGGACTTGTTAAAACCCTGCTTCTATGCAAGATATACCACGTAGAGCTCGGTTATTGTTTGTTAGCGGTGCTCTGCCGTAGCAATGAGATGAGGAACGTGATATTTCATACTTGAAGTAAAATACAAAACATTGAATTTAATTACAAATGGCCCTTTGAGGGCTATCTTGATGAAAATGAGTTTGATATTCTGTGCTAAAGGAAAAGTTCTTCAGGAAACAAAAAACTTAGCAGATCCTTGGAGGCAACCAACAGTGAGCAGTGTTGACTTTTATTGTCAGTCATGTTTGTCTTTTAGAAAAGTATCTATTTTTTCACTGGGTACATTTTTGTGAAACTCTACTTTACCCCAGTTCAAGATGCCCACCAAAGATTATCAACATTAGCCACCACATGGTTATTATAAGCTGACCTGGGCAGTCAAGCAGACTAGTAAAATAATTGGTCATCAGTAGATATAAACCCTAAATTAAAAAAATAGAGTATAAAAAAGGAATTCAGGTGTACAGTGACCCAACTAATTTTGTTCAAACGTTTTTCAAGCTATTGCAAATAATTTGATTCCTCTGTTGTAAACATTCTAAACAAGGATTTTCTGAAAAAGTCGCCATGATTAATGCTGTTTATTTTGTTACGTTTATTCATGTACTGTCCTTTAAAGTTTTATACATCCTTGTGTTTTCTAAAGTTGTGTAACAATGTTTTTGAGCAATATTGATTTTGCAATGCTTTTATGTTTTTATGTACAGTACTCTACACTTTTTAGATTGGTCCTATGTTATATTTATGTGTTAGAAGTCAGAGACAAGTCTCCTTCTCTGTAAATGTGCGTTATTTTAAGGTTCAACTAAAACATCTATGACTCCAAGCATTCTCATCATAACAATATCTTAGTCTAAAACTGTAAAATGAAAGGTGGCTGATGATATGCATTCCTGAAAATAATGCTACGGCTTTTGTTGTCAATTATCAGTTCTTAAGCAAAACATCAACCACCTTCTTTTTCTGCTGAAATACCCTTGAGCTATGACCTCATTAAGATGTTCTGCACCTGTGGAGTGCAAAAATTGCTTCATTAATGGTAAATACTGCTTCGGATTACCTAATGGAGCCCCCGTCCCCTCCCACAACTCCTGTACCTCCACTGACCTTTTACTCACCTTTACAAACACACAACCCTCACCACACACCCTTCCTCCACCAGACAGTGCTTTCTCCCATCTCTTGTGTCTGACATGAAGAGTCTTAGGGTGGTGGTTCTCTCAGTGAGGATTGTCTTAAAGATCAGTGGTGTTCTCCTGGTCGACAACACTCAGACAAAAAGAGCCTCTTGGACTGAGACAGGTGGGCCAAACCACACACCTGGTTGGCCAGGGGATTCATAAGAGGGCTCTCAGCACTTCAAAGCCACTCTGCCACCTGGGCTCATCACTGGGAATAAGGGGAGGCGTGTCACATCCTCCACACCGAAACACACACACACCAAAATGGTTTAAATTTTAAGTCTCAGAACTACTCATCTCAAAGTGATAGACACACACAGACACCAACACAAGTAGCTATACATCTACATGTACAGACCAAATAAACACTTAACCAGCCATCACATCCACACACACAGCTTCCCAAGCGAGTCTGGGAACCTGGCTGCATGGCTGCTGTAGAAGCTGTTTGAAGCCAGCTGTCACAACCTGACAGCCTGTTGTTTTAGAGGCCTTTGGTATGGCCGAGGGGCCGAGGGGAGAAAAACAACACCAGGAATGTGTACAAGTCAAGACCCAACAGTAAATCCTTCGTCCGTTTCCTTTCTCCGAACACTGATGGAGGGAAGCGAGCTTGTCCAGGGGAGGGCAGGGAGATGTGGGAGCGACTGAAGTCTCCCAGATGAGCCACTGAAGTGATGTCCATCTTCTCCTCTTTCTCATGTCATTGTTACCTTTAATTTTACTTTGCACTCTTTCTATATCACTCTATATCTTGACATCCTATATTACATGTAGCTTATTTTCAATATTTTATTAAGAGCTGTGACCATATTTGTTAAAAGCAGATAAATGCAAAGACTGAGGTAGAAGTGCAAGAAATACGCAGCGCGCCAAGTATTTAAAAAAAATAGAAACACACCCACACCCATGCAACTGTTTTACCCTGCTAAAACTGACTGAGAAAAGTGGAAATTAACATAAGTTAAGCTAAAACCCATCTGAGTTAGTTAGAAGAGGGCATTCAGATAAAATTAATTAACTCTTAACATTATCAGAAAGTAAAGGTGTATAAAGTGAAACATAAAGTTTGCCAGAGATAGGTTTAATTCAAAATAAAGTGCACAGAGCAGATGGTAAAGTGCTTATCTGGTAGCATGGCAACATGATCAAAACTAAATGTGACTCATCTGTTTACTTGTTTCAGACCCTTTTGCAGCTTTCTGAAGGCAAACACATAAAGTGAACATTATGGTCAATATCTGCTGCTATGTTACTGTTCAGGGTGTCAATGAATTACACTTTAACACCTGAAAGGAATTTTACCTTTTTGTACATCCTTTTGAAGATATTTAATTGTTGTGCTGTGATGTACTTCAAAAGTAACAGAAAATGGTGTGCAATATAGCTTTGGAAAGAAATTTTCCGTTAAGTGCAAGAAACAGACATGATGACATGTCTACACAAAGTGGAACTTTACTGTGACTGACTACAAACACGTGAGCTCAGATTTATAATACTGAAGTAATGAACAGGTAATGCAAAGTTAATATAAACTATTATGCACTAATTATTGTCTATGTATTAGGGTAGAAAGGGTAAAGTGTCTCAATAGGCACACACACACTTTTGTTGTTCTGCATTCATGGGGACTTTGCATTGACTTCCATTCATTTGCCAGTTGTTTCTATAGACCCTTACCCCTGACCCATCAACTGTATTTCCCCCAATGGGGACTGGGCTTTTGTCCCCATAAGGCACAGTGGGTCCTCACCAGGCTGTGTGTACTATGAAAATGGACAAAAATCATCCCTACCAGGTAGCAAAAACATGTATACACACACACACACACACACAAAGAGAGGAGTGCACCAAAGCCATGAACTTGGCGGTTAATTTTACAGTCAGTGGTTACTTTAATAAATCAACAGAGTCTTGTAAAGTTTGTTGCTTTTTCTGCAACATTCATTCAAAGTTGGATTATGTTTTAAACGTTATGCAAAAGTAAGTTTGATTTGCAAGGTGTGTATGCTCCAAGTCTTTCAGCGACTAATTAGGTGCCTTGGTTATGACATCATAGTCATGAAGGAAAGGGGGTAGAGGTGGGGGAGTAATGTGGCTGTTTGGTCATGTGTGTGTACTGTGTCCTGTGTGTGTGGTTGAGTGAACATTTGTTTCCTCCTCTCCCTATATCTAAATACAATGTAAGTGAGTCCTCTGACAATTAAGCACCTGAGGAAACATTACTCCCTTTTCCTCTCCTCTCTAGTCTAAATAGAATAAGATAGCTGCAGAGAATGTGGTGATGAATCTGGTATAAAGGGAAAAATTTGTTTCCAGTCTGTGGGCGTATTTATCAGGTCATATCTGACTGAATAATTGTTATAATGGCTTTTACCGCAGCACCTTAATAACATCCAGTCAAGCAGACTTAACATGGGCTAAATCCCATTTCATCTATGTTGTGATCTATTGCTGTTATTACTTATTGTGGCATTGCTGTGACACCACCGGGCAGAGGAGGAGTAGTTGTGTAACAGCATCTGGCCTCATGGCACACTTACTGTTATAGTTCAAGAGTTTAGCTATTGTCTGCTATTTTCATTACAACCGCCATAACAGTCTAAAATTAAATTTAGATTTTTCCATTTACCTTTTAATTTAAAATTATATCAAATGGTTTAATATTCCCTTGCAAGTCAGAACACCTTTTTATTAAAATAGTACCTCATGAGCTGTTGCTGAATTAATTTATATATTGTATGTGAACACATGGTGTTTTTCCATGCAGTTTGACATGATTTGCCTCACTACAGATATTATTATAAACATGTTTTTGTGCTTTTATGAAAAGTCAGTTATAATACTAAATACATTGGAATAGCATCAACTTGAGTTTACAGTGATTGTTAGGTTAATACAAAAATGATTTTAAAATAATCAAAAAATTTTCAAGAGCTCTTAACAAAGTGTTTGCTTGAAAAATCTTCATTTGCAGCATGTTTACCATTCTTTAGAAACTGTAAAAAAACAACAAAAAAAGATTAAGTGAAATGACCACAGAGACCGGTACATCTTTATAGTGTTTTTGGTTGTTCATATCATCAATGGAGCCAGCCACATCCCACACAGATATGAGCTTTCAGAAATGAAGCGAACATCGAGGAACAAAAAGAGATGTGGAGCAGAACTCAGTATTGATGTGATGGATATCTCTTATTGTATTGATTTTTAAACACAATGAATAAACTCAGTTTATCAATTCACTTTGTGGTTAATACATAAAAAAACAAAACAAAAGGTAATGTCATGTCGCCATCAATAATTCCTCTGTAATAAATCTACTTGTTTAAACAAACATGTCATCATGAAAATTAAAATGAAAAAACAATTTTGAACACATAAACTGTCATATTTATATAATGTTTTGTACTTTAAAAACATTTTCAATTAACTTAAACACTTTTTAATAGTTTTCCTTTTCAAAATCGCTGAATTTCCTCATTTCCTGCTCAAATACAAGACGAGACAGACTAGGAGGCAGAAAAAACTTTGCCTCTAGATTGCGCAATCCTTTCAACCACGCTCTGTCTCCACTTGGATTGTGCAATCCCTGCTGCAGGTTATGCAGTGAGAGCAGAATATGTTTCTATATGTCGCCAGTAAAATGTTTCTGAATTTTTTAAATATACACCTGACATTCCACAGTTTAGCTTATGTTTATTTTACAAATATGTATTTGTGTAACATGTTAACGTGAGCTGAAATGGCTGAAAAGACATGAGGAGGCAAATGCGAACAGTTGGGGGCGCTCGTGTATGGGGCGCTGGGTAGGACTTTAACAGTCTTTCCTCTCTCACACACTACTATAAACTCTGTCACACACACCCACAACACTGCAATTGCTCATACATACTACTACAATGTCACACACGCATACTAGTAAAAGCTTGCGCACACACACACAATACAACAGTTGCACACACATACTACTACAATGTCACACACGCATACTAGTAAAAGCTTGCACACACAATACAACAGTTGCACACACACACAGACACAATACAACAGTTGCACACACACAATACAACAGTTGCACACACATACTACTACAATATCACACACGCATACTAGTAAAAGCTTGCACGCACACACACAATACAACAGTTGTACACACTACTACAATATCACACACGCATACTATTAAAAGCATGGTGGTAATAATACTAGTGTGAATAAGAGCGTCAGTGCCTGTCTGTGTGTGTGGTAACAACACAAGTGTTAATAAGAGCGTCAGTACCTGTCTGTGTGTGTGTGTGTTAATAATACTAGTGAGAATGAGAGCTAGTACCTGTATGTGTGTGTGGTAATAATACTAGGGTGAATGAGAGCTTTAGTACATGTCTGTGTGTGTGGTAATAATACTAGGGTGAATGAGAGCTTTAGTACATGTCTGTGTGTGTGGTAATAATACTAGTGAGAATGAGAGCTTTAGTACCTGTCTGTGTGTGTGGTAATAATACAAGTGTTAATAAGAGCGTTAGTACCTGTCTGTGTGTGTAATAATAATACTAGTGTGAATAAGAGCTTTAGTACCTGTCTGTGTGTGGTAATAATACTAGTGTGAATGAGAGCTTTAGTACCTGTCTGTGTGTGGGGTAATAATACAAGTGTGAATAAGAGCGTCAGTACCTGTCTGTGTGTGTGGTAATAATACAAGTGTTAATAAGAGCGTTAGTACCTGTCTGTGTGTGTGGTAATAAT
>JARVJO010000173.1:2603690-2617539 GCA_031762555.1 Cynodonichthys magdalenae | reverse complement strand
AAACTGAATTAACTTACTTTAGGGATTCTGTGGCGGTTTAATATTTTTAAACTAACTAAAAAGTTGCTGTTTTGTGTCACTTTTTTTTCCTCAAAAAGAAGAAAAAGGAGAAAAGTGAAAGAAAAGATTGAAAGATAAACAAGAAAAGATTGAAAGATAAACAAGAAAAGATTGAAAGATAAACAAGAACGTATGTGAGATATATATTGTGAAAACACAAGACAACACACTCACTATTTGCCTCCACACCTGCAAAAGGGGGACAAAATAAAGAACACAACAACAAGATATATGTGCATAAAACAATAGCAATTATGACCTCGCTGAAAAGTATGCATACATATAGACACCCAAACATATATATATGTATATATATACATAGTCATTTAGTGACCAACGCAATCTGTATGTCAGAAACCCCTGGAACTGAACACCTGAATGTGTGCGGTTGTGAGCATGCATGTGTATATAAGGTTTCTCCATTGGAATATTCAATAGTGACTGTGGAGGACCACAGACCCGACCCCCAGGGCCTGAGGCAGACATAGGGAAGACCAGAGCCAAAGACCCTGAGAGGGACCCCAAACGCGAAGTCCCCAGGAGCACCAGCGCAGGAACAACCGCTTACCCGTCCCCCAGAGCGGACCAGAGGAGAGAACTGGGATAGTCCCCTCAGCGACCCCACGCAGTAAACCCCCAGGGTCAACAGCAACGAGCTCACAGGCCCCGCCAGGACCCACTGCGCCGGAGCAGATCCGGCCCCGGACACAGAGGCCCAGGTCCCCAGGGCACACCACCCCCAGCCGAGGCCCGACAGGGCCAGAGGACCCAAGCACCACCAGGCAGTCACCAGGCCGAGCTGGCCTACACCCAAGCACCCAGCCCCAGTTTTGTGTCATTTTTAATAACCGCGGATCAGGGGCGCATCAGAAGGGGGATAATTTTACTCGCCTCTCCGCCTTCGTGTTTTTTCTGAATGCTTGGAGGACGACAGAACACTCATCAGACCCAGACTGAACTGTCTTTTGAAAGAGGCTAACTCTGAAACTTTTTGTTTCTTATTCTGCAGCTCAGTTAGCAAGCCAAATACAGTGTGTTTGATACCTGTCTTTAAAGTTTCAGTTTATAAAGTAAAAAAAGTAAAGTGCAGCAGAAAACCATTTGTTTTCTCTTTTGCCAAACCAGACTTTTAGAATAGAAGATTATTTATTTTAAAGCTCAAACTATTTTCTAAACTGGACTTGGAAGCAGCAGGTAAACAAGAGCCACACCACAGCTGAGACAAAAGCTCTTCTGAGACAGTTGGACACTGTGTGGATGTCCTGAGAGAAACTTTTTTCACCCTGACATTTTTCAACTTCTGACAGTGACGACTCAGATGGGAAATTTTGAATGGAGCATGGACCTAAGTTATAAGTAAAGGTAGGACATAATAACTTTGTTTTATTGAAATGTGCATCAAATGTGCTGCAGTTTGTGTAAAGAAAACTGATATGAGATATGAAACATAACTCATTAACTTCTGCCAGTCACATGGTGAAAAAGTTGTTCTGTAGGGTTCATATATTTGATTCTGATGAACTGAATGCCTCACCATCCATGAACCTCATTGCACATCACTGAAACCAGGTGGTTGCACCATTATGTCATCACATCATCATGTTATTGAGGTTCAAAGCTGGCTTACCTTTTCACATGTCTACCATTTCAGCTCTGTTACCACTTTACTTTACCGCACAAAGGCGCTTTAAGCTAGGTTTATGCTTGACACGTCGTGCAGGGAGCGAGGGTGCGCGCGCCATGAGTGATGCAATTTTGCCGTCCCCGGCCCGCACGACGTCCTGTCGCGTGGTCGTGCACCTCCGAAATTTGGAAACTCCGCAAAGGCTGCACGCGCCACGCACCATTCAAAGAGCTTGTTTGTCTGTCAAGCTTTTGCTCTCCTACTTACAACATCTTCACAAGTTGAAAAGTGTACTTCCACGTGTCATTTTGGAGAAATCTACAACAACGTAAACGCCAAGTATAAACACGTCCACTGCCAGCGCGCACCAAAAGCGCGACTATATTTCAGCCTTTAGTGGGTTAGCTTCAACCACCTTGGCTGCATCAGTCTATTTAAAAATCTCACCAATGTGGCCAGAAGGCATTCAAGCCCATCTTGTAGTGTTTTGTGAAAGAGCCTCATAATTTTTTCCTCTTTCAATCCCACAATTTTAACTCACACATCCCTAATTGTTAGCATGAAATGTAGAGGAACAGATAAACATTAGGGGCAAAAGTTAAAATGGGGTTCACTGTTAGTATTTTCTATAGTGTAGATTATTTTATGCAGAGACTGGATAGTAATGTTTTTAATTTTACTGTTTTACTTTTGCATAACCAGGTAAATACCATTGAGATCACAGATCAAGGGAAGCCTGGGCCTGAAGGCAACATGTTTAAGAGCTATGGAGAAAACCCAGGAGGAGAACATGCAAACTTCGCACAGAAAGACCCCAGGTCCAAACTGGGTATCGAACCCAGGACCTTCTTGCTGTGAGGTGTCGGTGCTAGTTATGATGCTTATAAGAGCTTTTTCTGGCCTTTGCTTGTGATTGAGGTGAACCTGAACAAACACATAGGTGTTCAGGAGTCACAGGGGTCACATGCCACACAGCAGTGTTGGTATCTTGAAGGCATGTTGACTGACCTCTAGTTATTTTTCAATCCATTTGTCTAAAATCTGCTAAAATATACCAAGTTGTGTTGTGTTAGCAAGTGGCAGTAAGGACCAGCTAACATGTAGCTAATAAAACAGAGGTAGTTAACTAAAACAACGTCTCAAGAAGGACAAGACCAAACATGTCACTTTGACCAAAAGGCTTCACATGACCTACTTTAGAAGCACTTTACTTGGGGTTTTTAAGATTTGGCAGAGGTATTTAAAATTAAACTGTTACTGCTAGAAGTCCTTATAGCAGGTTCCCCACAGACACCAGTCACGTCATGTTGGCCCTTAAATGATGTTATCATTAAATAAAATGGTTAAGCCAAAGAAAGCATAACTTCTGATTTAGCCAGACATCAGATAAAGAATTGTCCTTAATCATTCAAGAAAAAAATAAATGCTAGAATCAATCCAACAAATGTCTACAGGGGATCCTCATTTGTAGTTCCCAAATCTCCAACATTACATTAAGCAATCGGTAAAGAGAAAAGGGATAAAGTAAACAGCTGCCTCATGAAAAAATAATGACCTGTGAAAATGTTTATAAAAGTGTGATCAAACTGCTTAATTTTTCTTGTTAGTAGATATTTAATCTTCTTTTGAAATGGTTATGAGTTAGCTTGATGCCACCATGATTTACTAAACAGCGATCATGCTTGCTAACTACTAATACTCATAATATACTCATAAAATATATCAATTAAGTTAAATAAAGTTGGATGCACCGATATCAGAGTTGTGTTGTTTATTTTTGTTCCAACAAAGAATTCTTGGACAGCTACAGTTCAGGTAAAACATTTCAATTATTCTCTAAAATGAGGTTTGAATAATATTCTGCCGTGACTCAGACCCTAGATAATGAATGGACCCCACAGAGACAAACACAAATCATTCACTGTTGAGTATTTGTGAATAAATGCATTTCCCAGCTTTCCTTCAGAATGCCAAGGTCCTTTCCACAATCAGAACTGCATACAAAATCTATTTATTTACAAAGTGCAAGTAGCCAGCTATTTCCCAACCACATTCCTGACCATAATGTCAAGTACTCTAAGGGGACATTGATAATAAACATTTACCACGAAAGACATCACATTCTCTCCTGACAGCTGCTCTCAGTTGTTTATGTGCAGCTTGTAAATAAAAGCTTACACTGGAGGGGGCTCCAGATTTTCACTCCCTATCAAAGCCTGACCTCTAAGACTGAACCCTGTTCCCAGACGACAGCACTGGTCTCCGTCCTGTGGGATATGGGGCTGGTCTTGGTGGTTGCCCCTTGGCCTCTGTCTACATGGCCCATGCACTGCTCCGAGCAGCCTGTGTCCTCGGGGGAGCCGAGTTAAGCACCCCACCACCACCACCCCTGTCTTGGTTTCTCTCACCACCAGGAAACAGGGGCCTTCTTTTGCACCTCTCGGCTGCAACACTTGACAGCTAATATTTTTCTGCCAAATTCACGTCTGTAATCCGCACTTCCACGGAAGGATCCCGTTACGACCTGTCTTGAGAGGGCCAGCTGTTCAAACAAGGTGATTAATTAAAGGAATTCTGTTTGTAAAACAATCCCCTACCTCTCTCCTGCCATCCCAAACTCTACCCTTCCTCCATCCTCCGCTCCATCTTCATCATTACTCATTTTCTCTCTCTGGCACTCGCCCACTGAACTCCCAGTGCAGCTTTGCCCAACCTCTGCAAGTGTTAGTCAGTGTTAAGACCGCAGAGCACAGAGGCTGTGGTCTCGACGCATTTCAGTCTGATTCTCCTGGAGGCACAGCACATTAGCAAGACAAACACCTCAAATAAAGCTGGTTTTGCTACACTGCATATGTGTGTGTGTTAGCATGTGTGATAGTGAGTGAGGAGTGGAGTTCCTGGAGCACTCAAAGGGGGTCAGGGGGAAAGATTTTTATTGCTTCATGCCTTGTAGCAGGTGAGGTCTCCTGTTGCCAATTTCAAAATTGGGCACTTAGTCTCTTTCCTCCCTTCTTTCCATCTCTCAGTCGGGCTGCTTTCCATGACCTGTGCAGGTGCATGCTATTCATCACGGCCGACAGATGCTTCAACTCTCATCAGGCCATGGAGGATTGTGACCCTGCACATTCACACCGTTGTAAGCAGCGCTGGGGCGTAAGGGTCGCGTGGGTTATGAGCAAGCACCAAGGCAGCCTGCTCACATGTTCACATTTCTTTTTTTTAAAATCCATAAATGCACACACGCTCCTCTGCGCAGCTGCCTCATCTCATTGAGGGATCCCTGGGGCACATAAACCTCTGACTGTAGTGCTTCAAGAAACCGGAGCGGCTGGAGTGCTCACAGGACATGTACCATTCTGGTGAAAACAAAGCACAGACCCAATCTTAGACCTAAACAACTCGGGCCACACCTAGCACACATGAGACATACACACCCCACTTTCTCAGCTGTCCACAAATCTGAACAGATGTTTCATCACAAGACACACACACACACACAAATGAGGTCATGAAACTTGTTGGACCAAAACCTATTGCACACACGACCTTAAACATGTCTCGCAGTCGGTTCTCCTCTTAAAAAGCCAACAGGGAGTTTTGGAAACTATTTGTGTCAGAAGTCTGGGGCTTGTCTGTCCAAAAACATCTGTTGTGAAAACAGACTTGGTGAAAGAAATAAGGCAAGGTCGAAGACACGAGGCCTCACTACCACAGTTACTGTGCAGTTCTGCTTGTGAGCAGAGACTTCACCACCTGATTAGCTCAGGTCAGTACACACCCTTCCAGGAGCTAAGGCACCTGACCTCTTTCACACCATACTCAGTTGTCCAAGTGTCTAAACCCACATTGCACAATTTGTCTGGCCCGGTTCTGGCCCACACAAGGCATTCATAGTCAACCCAGATACCACAAAGAATAGTGGCCCTTTGGTGGCCCAGATGGGTTTTGCCAGAGGTGGTCCTGGTTGACAAACCACTTGGCGTGTGCCAGCTTGACACCAGATCTGGGCCGGGCCACACTTGTCTACAATGTGGGATGGTGGAGACAAGTTTGGGGCCAGACATGGGAAATATTGATTCAAATTTTAAAATACAAAAGTGACATCTTGATTTACATATAAATAGTTTTCTTCTTGTTAGGAAAAAACACTATTCCCCATATCTAAGCTGCCAGGAAATAACCTGATGCTAAGCTAGGTTGAATGCAGATTGATGAAAACTTAAAACTGAATTACATCCCTGTTTTGTGGCTTTTTACAGCCCAGGGTCCTCAACAGCTCTGGATTCCAAACCTCTGAGATTCCAGGGAGGTATTAGGTGACTCGGACCGGAAATCCCCTCTCTGTGACCGCTCGCGTTTGTTTTTCTTTCGCTGAGCTCCAAGATGGGTGGCATTATTGTTCTAGGCCTCACTCATTCTGTTTCTCCCTCCTCCAGATGCCCAGGATGGAATCGCTAGGGCTGACTTCATGCCCGACTGGCATCGTGTGGATGGGGTCCAGCTTCTTACATGCTGGAATCCCTGTTGAACAGTTTTTACTCCACCTTTACTCGCTCAGTTCTTCCCTTCCTCTGTCCCTCTCCCGCTATGTTTTCTATTGGACCTTCTAGCTAAAGCTTCTCCACCAAAAAGGAAGCTCATCCTGCACAATTACAATCAACACACCTGTGTTCTTGGTTAAACTGAGATAAAACTAAAAGCTGTTGGTAATTGTGACTTTTTGACATTAAAAGAAGCAACATAATTAGGTTAAGAAGAAGACACACTGGAAAACATCTTACATATGAGCAGTTCTGGAAGGTACAAAGAGGATGAGAGAAAATCAAGAGTGAGGGAGGTTGTTGGGAAAAAGCAGGAAAAACATCTTGATCTGGAAGCTTTTTTTACTCCTGGCCAATCTTGGCTGCACCTGTGATGACAACCCCTTGTGTGCAGTGTAATGATTGTGTAAACTGAAATGAAAAGAGGAGGAGGAGGGGGTGTGTGTTCTGGTGTAAGGGGCTCCAGAGAAGGGGGGGCAGAAAATTACATAAAGTGTTTCCTCGAGCTGTAAATCCATGACAAGTCCCAGAGACCCAATGTACCCCTGTAGGGCATAGCTGAGAAAAAGTTGGGAGGGCACAAATCCAGCTTACTTTCTCTGTTTTCCAGACCTTTTTCTCCCTCCTCGACACACACACACAGACACATTCTGTGGAATAATGTGTTATTTTTTATATTCTGCACAAGCTGTTGTTTTAAATCATAATAGTAACCAGACTGTAATCACATTATTGCACACATGGTGACTTTGACAAGTGGTGGGAGTCATGTGCTGAGGCTTTGGCAGGGTTAGCACACCATTCTCCCAGCTGTGAGCTCTGCCCTAGCTCACCCCCTTACACACACATGCACACCCACCCTCACACACACACCCCCACATACACACCTCCAGCATTTTCACCCCCACCCCTCTCAGGCAATAGACTGCTCTGCTGTGTTCTGTGGTAACCTACATGCATTAGTATGCTCTAATCTAAATCAGATTTCTGTAAACTGCACTCACATATGTGCCTTGAAACAGGCCTTTCTACAGAAACAAAAGCAGCAGTTGTTTTGTTCATACTAAAAAAAATAAAATATTTTTTTCATAAAACGTTCTGTGGTCATACAAATAATTAAAAAAAGCATTACAGCCAGAACAGCACTGCTGGGAAAGCACAAATTTATTTCAGCCCCCGCCCCCCAGGGCAGGTTGAACAGCTCTCCCGTGTGTGAGTCACTAAAATTATATTTAAAAGAAAAAAAAACTCAAGATGCTATGCAACTTGCATAACTGTCCAGGTTCTGTTCTGAACCTACTAAAATATGTCTTGTGCAATTAGAAAATGAGGCTTGTGCAACAAGAGTTTCAAATCATTTTAGCAAAATGAACTCATCTAGTTGTGGGTAAAATATGGTAAAATATCACCATGAACAAAATAATTGACTGATAACCAGAAGTGCAACATATTGCATGAGTACAGGTTGGTGATTGGATGCTATTGCTATATATTTATAAGGTGAGACAAACGTTTGTTTGTAAACCAAAGTGATTCAATAAATTTGTGAGGATATTATTAGCAGAAAAACTTATTTGGGTTTAGCTCCAGTATTAGCACACTGGCTTTTTAATAGTATTGTGAAAATTTAATGCAGCAGTTGCTATTTAGGTTTTAATATATTATATTGTGTTTTATTTTTACTCATGTGGCTTTCACTCTTTATGTTCATTAGTATACAATGATCACAAATTGTGTAAACCTGTATGATTTATATAAGTGAATTAACTGAAAAAAATAAAAGCACCATTATAGGCCTTCTTATAGTTAAAATGAAATAAAATTCAGCTTTGAAGTAAGATTGGTGTCCAAAAGCTGTGACAAGCCAAAGTAACAAAAATCTATGTCACTCTTTGTTGGGTGCTGTCATACACACAACAAAAAATACATTTTGAGCTCCAATTAGGAAATCATAATATTGTATTTATAGTTTTCACCTCACAGACAACTATTTGAATAATTTGTTGTGAGTATTTAGAGGTATTCAAATATTGGTGAAATACTCTAATTTGATGTAATAAATGCAAGAAAATGACCAGAAAATATCATGTTTTTGAGAAAATGCATTGTGAATAATGAGTGCTGAATGACTGCTAACATTTGCTAAAGAAACCAAAATGGAATTGGTAAAGTTTAAACAATTGTAACAAAAGACAAAAGCTAAAAGCAACAAAACAGTGACTGTAAGCTAAAATTTTCAAAAGAGAAGTGAAAGTATAAAGATGTTTAAACAGTAGCTAAACGCTAAAACTAGCAAAACATATAGTTGAAAGCTCAAATTAGCAAAACCGTAATGAAAAGCTACTAACAAACCAAGTATGGCAATGTTGATTTAAAAACAGTTTTGAAGTATCTCTAGTCATTTCATTGAGAATACAGTAAATACAGTTATACGTTTCAACAAGTATAAAAGTTGCAAAATCTAAAAGTCATAGCCAAAATGTCCTGAACAAGCTGAAAGGATTTTTCTCTATGAATGGTTCAAATAGCTACAAGAATGCTGAAGTAGTTAAGTCCAATAAACTAAAAAAACAGGAAAACAATGATGTGAATGTTGTTTTAAATCATAAAACATTCCACTCAAAACATTGACTCAACATTGCACTGAAGTAACAGATCAGAAAAGACTTGTGTGGCCTGATTTAATCCAAACATTTTCTTTTTGCTACAAAAATATGATAAAAATGGAGTCACATCAAGAAGCTATTTTTGAATACAAAGCGTGTTTCTTAGTAAACATACACCAATTTGCAGAGTTCCTCTACATCAGCTGTCATCATGTTGACTCATTAGGACATGTTCTGATCAGACAGTAACTCTGGTTGAATGCCTCCAAACATGTGTCAACTTGCTACACATGGCAGCACAGGAGCACAGACACAACCACACACTTTCATTCCATGTGTAGGCAAGTACGTGAGAAAAACAAGGGGTCGAACCCGGAGCACTGCTCGCTTTCTCCTCTGCCCCGTCTTTTCTTTTATTTCCTTTGAGGTGTGGATGCGCTCTCCACTGCACCACTAACAAGATCAGGCTGCAGGGTGGGCCTCTTCCAGCTGGCTCTTTGTGTTTGTGTGTGTGTTTGGAACAGACTCGGTTAGACTCGTAGGTGAAAAGTTTCTGAAAACAGCCTCGCATTTATGAGAAAGAAAGAAAGAAAGAAAGACAAAAAAAAAAGGATCCAAATAAAAACTAACCACAGTTTCCCCAGTTTTAAAAACAATCAGTCTGCCAGCAAACTGCTCGAGGTTACAAATGATTTATTACTGATGTTAAATTAAGGAAATCTACATCAATTTCACAAAAAAATTTTGTTAACAAGAACTCATTTAATCATTTAAACTAACAAGAACCCATTTCTTTCCTCACGGCTTCGCTGCAGTGCACTCCTTGAATCATGCAACGTGTTTTGGAAATGAAGACATTTCACGTGATGAATAGATGTTGATGACAGACAGACAAGGAAACAGCACAAACAAATGTATGAAAGCACAAACAGTGGATTTGCTTTCGCTCCGAAGATGTACAACAGGGCTGAGCTGTCCCTGATTTTCGTTCACTGTGCCATTGTGGTTTCTGATTTATAGCGGAAGAGAAAGATGAGAGAGACCATTTCTCTCTAAACAAAGAAAGCAGATGTACTTTATAAACTCCCGGCTCTAAAAAACATACCATCCTTTCAGATGTTAAAGGATTTTTTTTTCTCGACTCCAAATGCTCAGATGTTCATTTTATAGCTTAAAGGCTGTCTGCTTTCTGCTCTCTTGGATGGTGGTCCAAACAGATAATACTCAGAGCCTAGGAATCCCTGGAATGGTTTTGTTAAACATTGCCTACAGAGGGAATATAATACATTATGACGATCCTTGGAAATATGATGCCCATATTTGCCTCCTATCTGAGGGGAACTGCAGTGAAACTACGACTCTATCAAATTTCAAGAACCGAAACGAGATAGTGACGGTTTGTAGCAGGACAGAGATGATGAGGGTAGACATGCTGCCAGTTTGGTTGTTAACCCATAAGGATTTTTATCAGCTAGCATTATACATGAGATAATCTCAAAACTGATTTGGAGGGAAAAACACAGGTATTCTAGCAATAAACACTTTTAATCTGAAATATGTGTGTAAAAGAAACAAACAAAAACTGAGCATCTGTCAACATGGAATTCTTATTAAAAAATTCAAGGGCTAGCATTCCTTACAGTTAGCATATTGCCCTGGTCCATTTATCCATCCATCCATCTGTTATCTTTTATCCACTTCCTCCTTTTAGGGTCGTGAGGGTTACTGGTTCCCATGTCCAGCAGTTGCTGTGCAAGGGTGCACCATGGATGGGTTGCAAGTCCATCACAGGGCTATATAAGGTATCTTTGTATTGTAAGACCCGGCCCACCCCAGTTCACCTGGCCTTATCTTACCCTGGCCCTGGTTGTGTTGGCTTTGAGCAGAGAGCCGCCTCCTTGTGGGTGGGGATCATCATATTAAAAATGTGCAAATCCTATTTCATGTTTTTTGTGACACAATAATAATGGACTACATCAGGCTCAAAAAAGTGCTAAAGGCTGTACCTGACCATACAGTAGTTTGACGCTTAAAACAAGAGGGCAAGATGTCAGAGGATGATAAGCTAATGCTAGCTTGTTGATGTTTGGTAGCTGTCTATATTTGTTGTTGTTTAGTTAAACTTGTGTGAAAAAAAATGTTACAGTTACTGAAAACGATTCACATAAAGCAACAGCTTACATGAAATTGGCCTGGGCAGCCCAGCATGGATAGAACCAAGGGTCTTAGGGTTCCACATATTGGGGTGGCTATAAGGGCTAATGCAAACATGCTAAGCCCGTGTTCAAACCCAGGCTGGCCTGGACCGGGCAAAGCAGTGCAAAAAGGCCTTATGTACTTTTCACACTCTCACTCATACCTAGTGTCAATTTAGAGTTGGCAATAAGCCCAATATTTATGTTTTTAATCCGTTGGAGGAAACCAGATTACCTGGAGAAAACCCATGCATGTACAGAAAGAGTATGCAAAAACTACACAGGAAGGTCCCCAACTGTAGGCAGGGATTGGATCCAGCAACCCTCTCGTTGAGAGGAAGCAGCTCTGCTAACTGTGCCACCATGCAGTTCTAAACTAAGATCATGTTTGTTTGTTTTTCTCTTATCAATGGTTACTGCATCCTGAAATTAATATTTTGCAAGCAAATACATGTGACTAAATGCCATCTATCACAGGCTTTTATCAAAACAGCTAAACTTACTGAAAATAGGTCAACAATGGTGACAAATGTGGAAGAGCTATTTGGGATCATGAAGTTTGACAGTTTTGATGTATTGATTTGCATTTGCACAAAGATTTGTTGAGTAAAGTATGTAGATAGTTTTTTAAAACAACCTGTTTGGTATGATTTTTAAGTTTCCTAATATTTCAAATACTAGTTTAGTAGTTTGAGTTACTTTTTTTGACTTATTCCCTTTGTGGTTTCTATGTTCTTTTTATGTGTTCTGGGTGTTTGAGTTCTGTTACTCGTAATTTTTTCTGTGACATTAATTTCCCCAAGTTTAGATTTTGATCAGTCTTTTGTTTAGCTTCCCTTTATTTCCTAAGACATTATTTAATTTAACCTCTGTCAGCTTCTTGGTGTTCCTCCCACTCACACCTGTTCCGAATCTCTAATCAGCCTAGCTGCCTCCAGTACCTTCATCAGCCTGGCTCTTTATATTCTGTCTTTAGCACCACCACCTCGGCAGGTCATGGTTTCCAGCTATCAGTCTCAGGCCTCCTTGGGCTTGTGGTGGACCTCCTGTGATTTCTACGTTTCTGTAAGATTTTGTTTCCCTGTCAGCCTTTTGCTTTTTGTTTAATAAAAAGGCTTTTACAAGGGCACACTGTATCACAAAATCATCCTGTTATCTTTCACATTTAGGTGGTTGGAGATAATGGCAGTGTGAGCAACAATCACATCAAGAATTCACCTTTTTGTTAATTTTATCATGGAAATAACTCACTATATTTAAAACAAATGGAACAAACAGTGGTTTAGAATTTCATGAGAAAACAAACAAACCATGTGTTTTACTGTATCGGATTTGCCTGTTTTTTATTTGTGGGTGTATTTATTTCAGATGACAGAGCTAAAGAGAAAGCTGAATATACCAGGCCCCAGTTAGTGTGCAGGCTATAATTTCTGCTTCCTTTGAAGTCTATGCATGTGTGTATTCAGTGTGTGTGCGGGTGGGTTCATTGTGGTGGTGTAATATGTGGTGTGGCCACTCTGAAAAGCACTTTTCTTCTATTAGAATAAAGGTGTTCTGTGTTTAGTTAACTTGATGTTAAATGTACCGCTTCATTTTAAAATCTTACATATCAACAAACCTTACCAACAAAAGTTACCATAGACGCAGTTTATCAACATTGTAAGCTTCATATAAAGGCTATTGTTGGAGTTTGTACAAACTGTGCAGGTGCTAACCATTTTGTTTTCATCTCTTATGTATGTTTCTAAGAATTTGTTATTCTGGTAAAGGACACACTGAACTAAACTAAAAATGTAATAAACAAACAAAAGATAATTTCAACCATTTTTTTATGGTCAGCAGGATCCAATGAATTAGTTCGGCAGATGAGACAGTTTATTGTGTGAACACTGAGTCATCATTCAGGCCATCATTTTTTGTTTCTAACTCCTGCAAACTTAGTGCAATTATACCCATATTTCAATGTTCTCAGCTTGATTTGGAAAAATGTGCTGTGACATTGAGTTTTTGTAACTTTCCATCCATCCATCTTCTTCAGCTTATCTGAGATCAGGTTGCAGGGGCAGCAGCTTAAGCAGATAGACCCAGACTTCTCTCTCCTAAACCACTTGGGCCAGCTCGTCTGGGGGAATCCCAAGGTGTTCCCAGGCCAGCTGAGAAACATAGTCCCTCTAATGTGTCCTGGGTGTCCCTCTGGGTCTCCTTCCAGTGGGATGTGCCCAGAACACCTCACCGGGGAAGCATCCAGGAGGCATCCTAACCAGATGCCCGAGCCACCTCAACTGGCTCCTCTCGACGTGGAGGAGCAGCGGCTCCACTGTCTTTCCCGGATGACCAAGCTTCTCACTCTATCTTTAAGGGAAATCCCAAACACCCTGTGGAGGAAACTCGTTTCAGCCGCTTGTATCCGCAATCTCGTTCTTTCGGTCACTACCCAAAGCTTGTGACTATAGACAAGGGTAGGAACGTAGACTGGCCGGTAGCTTTCGCTTCACCAAGACAGATCAGTACAGCACCCGCATCACTGCAGACGCAGCACAAATCTGCTGATCGATCTCCCACTACATTCTTCTCTCATTTGTGAACAAGACCCTGAGATACTTAAACTCTTCCACTTGGGGCAGGACCTCTTCCCGACCTGGAGGAGGCATTCTATCCTTTTCTGGCTCAAAACTATGGTCTCGGATTTGGAGGCACTGATCCTCATCCCGACCACTTCACAATTGGCTGCGAACCACTCTAGTCAGAACGTAATGTTATGCATATAACTACTGTTCCCTGAAGGAGAGGAACGAGGTACAACACATAAGTATGGGACACCAC
>JARVJO010000173.1:2575455-2594186 GCA_031762555.1 Cynodonichthys magdalenae | reverse complement strand
CTTCAGCCAGGACACGCAGGGCGTGGTGTCCCATACTTATGTGTTGTACCGAGTGAATCGACTGAAAGGGAACTGGAGATCACGATCTGATGAAGCCAAGAGGATGCAATTTTAAGGTCACCAAAACGGATCCCCTCAACACCTTGGCTGCACCTAGAAATTGTTTCCATAAAGGTATTAACAGAATCTGTGACAAAGGTCAATCTTGGCAGAGTCCAACTCTCACTGGAAACAAGCTCGACTTACTACCAGCAATGCAGACCAAACTCTGGCACCGGTTGTACAGGGACCTAACAGCCCGTATCAAAGGGCTTGGTACCCCATACTCCCAGAGTACCCCCCAAAGGACTCCTTGAGGGACACAGTCAAATGCCTTCGCCAAGTCCACAAAACACATGTAGGCTAGTTGAGCCAAATCCCACGCACCCTTCAGGACCCTGCTGAGGGTATAGAGCTGGTCCAGTGTTCCACGAAAACCACACTGCTCTTCCTGAATCTGAGATTTGACTATCTGATGGACCCTACTCTCCAGGACCCCCGATTAGACCTTACCAGGAAGGCTCAGAAGTGTGATCCCCCTGTAGTTGGAACACACTCTGCAGTCCCCCTTTTTAAATAGGGGGACCACCACCCAGACTGCCAATCCAGGGGAACTGCACCCGATGTCCATGCAATATTGCAGAGTTGCGTCAACCAACACAACCCTAGCCTTAAGGAACTCCAGGCAAATTTCATCAACAAAACACTGCTCGGGTTCAGATCGGGGGATGGGCCCAACCACACACCCCCAGGTCTCACTGTCATCGTCTATGTAAGCGTTGAAGTCCCCCAGCAGAACAAGGGAGTCCCCATTTGGAGCGCTCTCCAGCACCTTCTCCAAGGACTCTAAAAAGGTTGGGTAATCTGAACTGCTGTTAGGTGCATAAGCACAAACTCGTTGATGGAGGGAGGCTACCCTCTCGTTCTCTGGGGTGAACCCCAACGTACAGGCACCAAGAGGTGGGGGAATAAGTATGCTCACTCTTGCTCAACAACGTGCCCCACCTCCAGGCCTGGCTCTAGAGTGGTAACTTTTATACCTTTAGAAAAAAGAGTTTTAAAGATATATTTTTTCAGTTTCTTCAAAATTCTTTGAAATTTGCTTTAATGTACTTGCATTATTTTGTATGCTACATTTTGCTTATGTTCAGCGACTTTAAGCTTATTTTACTACTGGTTTTCCTTCTTTCTTTTTTTTTTGCTCATTTTAGCCACCTTTCTTTATCTTTTAGTTAATTGTTTTTTCCCTATTTTTTTAGTTTTTGGTTTTAATGATTTCAAACTTTCATCTATGGGTTTTAGTAATTTTAGCTTTTAGGTAAATTTTTTGCTTTGGGTTGCCTGCTTTAGTTTGCTAATGTTAGCTTTCAAATTCAATTTTGCTTGTTTTAACAATTCAGTTTCAGCTTCTTCAACAGTCATTCAACTCTGAGTTCACACTGCAATTTGGCAGAAAATGTGCTTCCTCTAGTTTTATCTGCAGCCTTTTAGCTTCAGCACCCTGTAGACAGAGCTGCATAAAAGAGACCAAGTATCATGAGTATCACTTTGTCACTTTTTCAGCTAAATTTCTGCAGTAGTAACAATGAGTAATTCCACAACACCTTATCTGAGTGCTAACAGATTGTATGAAATCTTTGTTTAAAACATAGGCATGCATAGTATATTAGATTTATTCTTTAGGCTGCAGTGAACTGTCTGGGAGCGACATAAGAAGATTGGTAGCAAGTGTTTTACCCTGCTTTGTAATACTAAATCATGTGGGTTAAGAGCTGCTTGTAAAACAAATATAAAACTGTAAATTTATAAAGGTAAACATCAGGCTTGTCCCTAACTGTTTAATTTTAACTGTAGAGTTTAAGATTGTGTGTATGAAACAATGTTCAATATACTCTGGCTCATTTTTATTTTTTAATTTGTTTTTATTTATTTTTTAGAATTAATCAAAACCATAAGATAATTAACACCCCAAGCAAAGTGTTTCAGTTCTTCTAGCATTCCTGCAGATGACGATAGGTTTGTCCATTTGGCGTTACTCCAAAGAAAGTTTTAAAAACAACTTAAAACTCTGCTATGGTTGGAAGTATTTTTCTCTAGTAAATGAGGTTCCCAGATGGATCCACCTTAGTGTGGATGTGGTTTCGGTGACTATTTACTGGCGAACGACTTTATGACTCTTGGAGTACTCATCCAACTAATAGTGTGATCCTGAGGCTGTGGCTTTGGCCCTGTTTAGACAAAGATGTTTTTAAGTAAAATCAGAACATTTGTGTTGTGTTTTAGGCTATTTACCCACATGACAGCAGCAGTTCTATTCTCTGACAAACTCTTTGAATCCAAATCTCAAAGTGGAAGGTTTTGAAAAAGCCTGACATTTGTGAAAAATCACACATGCACACTATGAACAGTTGCAGATAATAGTTTTGCTGCACTTGCCTGAGTAGATGAATGGTAAAGCATCACACACCCCTGAAACAGCCACCACTCTCACTACACCCTACACCCCTCTATGAAATGTGTAGTCAATCAAAGTGCATATAAGTGTTTGTGTTTGGAGGTCTGGAAGGTGCTTGATGGACATATTTCTGCCTTTTATTTCAAAACATCACATACATTGATGAATTGTGGGTAATACACTGTCGAAGCTTACTTGAATGCGGGCTTAACCGAAGTGTTGATCAAGGGCATGGGGAGAAAGACCATTATGGAGAACTGGGACACAGTATGCACTCAAACACTTCAACATTTGAACACAAGGGTGGAAGTGTGCTTATTGGGACTGTGCCATTGTCACTAGCAAACTCTGCCTGTTGAGTGTCACCACCCAGAAAACGTCTTTAACTGTGATCATCAAAGAGAAGTTATTTAAGGAGCTATTGGGTTCTGTTTGTGGGTCCAAGAAAATTATTTCAAAGCACTTGCTATGTGGGTAAAAAGCTATGCCTTGTCTAGGTGACACAAAGAAAATGATGAACCCACAAAATGAGTCATACACTCACTTTGTGACTCACTTGCTGTTGTAATTGACTCAACTTCTGTGAAACTCTGCATGACCCTGAGAGAAAAACTACCGCTATGTGCCAGTAAAGCCATAAAAATGTGGTCTTTGCAAACTTTTCATCACCTGCTTCCAAAAGACGAATACAGATGATAAAGTTTTTACCCGAGCCTCTGTGCATGTTTGTTACCAAAACCTTTCATGAACCAGAGGAAATACCTATGTTTGAAACTCTAAAAAGGAATCATTGGATGTGCATCTACAAATAATTTACTTTTGGAGGTAAACCACATTAAGGTGGTTGCCACAGCCAACTAATCTTAGAAAAAACACAAAATGTTGTTGTGGATGTCAACATATGAAGTCTAAAACTCTGGCATAACAGGCCTTTAGTTTACTGTTGTTTTCTCATTTGTTCCATTTGTTTTCCCAATTCAAAATCTCATGATTGTTTTCCTGTCCTAAGGGTAAAACCCACCTGCACTGTTTTATATGAGCTATCTACAATCAATCATCTGTAATTTTCTGAGGTTTTAAACATCATCTCGGTGGAAACCCATCATAACACAACCGTGTTATATCTTGTGAGATTGTGTGAGTGCTGGATGTATCCATAACCCTCTGCCCACATGTGCAGATAGGTGATCTGTGCGAAAAACTGCAAAACAAACCAGATGGAATGGGCTGATGGATGTTTGTTTTTTTCATCTTAAAGAGCTTTGATTAGTTCTGCATATGTAAAGAAACATGAGCACATGTTGTCATTTAAATAGGATCAGGGTCTATTCATGTTGGGTTAGGTAGTCACAACCAGTGCATTCAAATGTGTTTTCCACAGTAAAACGTCAGCACTGCTGTGACACTAAGATAAAACACATTCCATCCTGATATAAAACCCTCTGAAATGTCAACATGAACATTTCAGAGGGTTTGGATGAGACAAGCAGAGCAGAGCAGAGTAGCTCGGTCTGATCTTGATCTTGTTTTTTTCTTGTCCTCACCTCTCGTTCTCTTTTCTTTAGGAGATGCTCTGTTGTCACGTAACAGTTTTTACAGTCTGCTGGCAAAAATGTCATTACCAAAGGCCTATCACTTGGATCCTGTCAGTACAAGCAGAAGATAGCCCACTAATCTTTGATAACAGGGAGTTTGGGATGTGTTTAGGAGCTCTGGCGTGTGAATATTTGTGTTTATCTTGACAGCAGATAAGTTGCAGGTGTTGTGATGGCATCACTGGAATTTCAGTTTTCATTTTTATTTTTAAGAAAATGTAGTTTAAGATTTCAAAAAAGGTACATAAATCTCATACAAATTGCTAGTCACGGTCCTGAAGGCAACAGGTCCATCCATTCCTCTCTCCAGTCCATTCCAGCTCTTCCTGGGGGATCCTGAAGTGTTCCCAGGCCAGAGACAATATATAATCCTTTCAACAAGTTCCAGGTCTGCCTCAGGATTTAGTTCCAGAGAGAAAACCTCCATAGGAAGACACACAGGAATCCAAGGGGTAGCAGCTTCATTTTGAGTTCCCCTTGGATAATAGAGCTCCTTACTTTATTGCTAAGCATGAGCCCGATCACCTACATATGAAGCTCATTTTTACTATTTGTATCAGGCATCTTACATTTAGTCATGAGCCATGACTGTAGGTGAGGGTTGGAATATATGGACCAACAAATAAAGAGCTTCACCTTTCAGACCCCAGTCTGTTGATGCATCCCCCGCTCCATCTTCCCCAAAGGGGTAGATCAATCCCCTTTGAGTCTGGTTTTAAGGACCCTAAGGAGCAGCTGATCAGATGATCTGAGGGAGCGGGAGGGACTAAAGGGTATGCAGCAGGTCAGACAGGTATGGTGGGGCAAGGCATATCAAAGATTTAAAAACAAATAAAAGTATTTTAAAATGGATTCTAAAAGGCACAGGCAGCCAGTGGAGTGAAGATAAATTGGGAGAAATGTGCTCAAAATACACGTGCCAGTTAAAAGCCTCACTGCAGCATGTTGGACCCACTGCAGTCAGACCCACTAACCCCCAGACAAAGTGCATTACAGTAATCTAGTTGGGTGGTGATAAAACACAGATTACTGTCTGAAAATGTCTTTGTGGAATGATGAGTTTTATTTTAGCTAGCTGCCTCAAATGATAAAAACTCATTTTAACAACTGACCTAATGTGGCTGTCTAATTTAAGTTCAGGACCTACTTCAACTCCCGAATTCCTCACTAACAATTTATTGTACTGAGTCAAGGAACCTAGATCTACAGGGGAGTGGCCCGCAGTAACTCCAAAAACCATAACCTCAGTCTTGGTTTCATTAAAACTCAAACAAGTCAGTGCCATACAGGCCATCAGGTCCTCAAGACACCTAAGAAGTGAGTCAATTGAAAATGCATTTGACTTTTTGAGAGAGATATAAATCTGACTGTTATCTGCGAAACAATGAAATGAAATACCATGCTTTCTGAGAATAGAACTGAGTGGGAGGAAATATAGAGAAAACAAAAGAGGGCCTAAAATGGAGACTTGAGGGACTCCACAAAATAGAGGAGGACATAACTCCTTAAGACTAATACAGAATATTTGTTTGGTCAAGTAGGACCTGAACCATTTTAAGGCAACACCCCTCATTCCAACCCACTGGTCCAGACGAGATAACAGAATGTCATGGTCCATAGTGACAAAAGCAGCTGTTGGATCTAAAAGTACAAGGATGACACAGTCACCAGTCAGTAGCTAAAAGAATATCATTAAAACTTTTAAAAGAGCTGATTTAGTGCTGTGGGGAGTTTTAAAACCAAATTCGAAAACCTCAAGGATACTATGGTCTTCAAGAAAACCAAGTAATTGACTGTGCACAATTTTCTCAAGGACTTTGAAAATAAAAGAAAGTTTGGGAATTGGTCCTAAAATTAACTAAATTAGGGGTGTCTAGTCCAGGTTTTTAATAAGAGATTGCACCACTGCATGCTTAAAATGATCAGAGACCACACCACAGAGCAGACTACAATTGACAATTTCAAGACAAAATGGTCCTAGGGTGGGGAAAACCTCTTTAAAAAGTCTAGGAGGGACAGCATCGTTTGGAGAACCTGAAGGCTTCAGATGAAAGATAATCTCCTGAAGAGAAGACAGAGTCACAGGTTCAAACCTGTCAAAGACTGCACATGCAGGGATACAAATGGAGGGATAATGTGCAAAAGGTACAATTTGGTCACTTATAGTTCTGATTTCATCTATGAAAAAGTGAAGAAAGTTTTCACAAAGAACAGAGGGTGCATTTATACAAACAGTCAGTGGAGGATTAAGAACTGAGTCAAATGAATAAAACACAAGGTTTGTGAGAATTTGACTGGATAACATCAGACAGATATTTTATTTTGGCTTCCTTCACAGTATTTTGATAATGATGCCAGAATTTCATCCATTGAGACTTTTGTATTCACATAGACATTATTTTGACACTTGATCAATTTGTTACTGTATCTGTGAACTTTGAACTCACAGCAAACCAGCAAGGAACAACTTAAGACACCCCAGATGTTTTTTTTTTTTACCTTCATTGATCTTTTTTATATTTTTTAATGTGGACTGGGTAACCAACAAACACATGATATTCATGGAACTTTCCTTTCCCAGTGGTTTTGAAGTAGTCACAGCATTACACTAAATTTAAATAACTTGAGATCGTTCAGTGAGTAACAGGAACATCTCGGCTCCACCCTTTCACTGTGCAAGAATTTTACATTTTTCAGTATAACGCAAAATATAATTACACATAAGTGTGATCTCATTGTTCAAAAGTTAGGACTTAAACTTTTTGGCTTTTACAAAGCCATAAAAAACATTCAAATCCTGGCAGAGTTGTTACACTCAGCGCAGGTGTAACCACTGCTGGAAAACTCTACAATTTATGGAAAAAAAGGCTTAAGTTTAAAGTTTTAGATGGTGCAACACACACATATGAGGTTAGCACATATCTCCTAGGGTGGTGCAGAAGGTCTTTCTAAATCTCATAAAACAGGCAGCCAAATAAACAACTCTGAACCAATGCACAAACAAACAAACAGATTCCTAATAAGGAAGGAATTGAGGAAACCAACCAACCAAAGTGACTGCAAACCAAAGGGGAAAGCTTTAAACCACCCGCCTGAACCCAGAGAGGGTGTCTCCGTGCATCTGAGAGTGTTTATGGACTGGCTGTGGAAGTCATTATGGAACGTTTGAGTACACTTGTGCTGATAGCAACGGTTCGGGGTCCACCCAAGCCTCCTAATGTAGGTGGTCCAAGACCGGGAGAAGGATGAGCGACTTATAACGGAAAGGGGGAGAAAAGAGAGGGAGAGAACCAGAAGGTTCCACCCTGCTTCTACTATTTTTCCCTGCTGCAGATGTGGTCGTAGGAAAGGGAGGAAAAAGAAAATCACCATAAAGTTATAATTATCCACATGAATGCAACCAGAATTTGGGAAAACTACAAACATATACTCTCATAAACAAAACAAAACAAAACAAAAAAAAATTATTGGCCAGGGGTGACTTTATTGTTGCATACTTTAAAGGTCAAAGCAAAGTTCCAATAACTTTAAAAGGAGTTGTAAAATAAAATAAATGTTATGTCATTTTGTCAAATGAGGCTGAGACAATAATGAGACAAAACCAGAGATCCTATAAAGTTAAGGCAATGGGTGTCCATGAAGCCAAAAAGCTAAGCTAAACTTCTTAAATGATGAGAAAGACCTGCTATTTCTACTATTGCAGGGTGGAAACAGACAATGAGCAGCCCACTGCTGCAATGCAGGGAGCAGCCATTTCACAAGCGGTCACAATCTGTTAACTATTGCATGCCCACAACTGGTTTGTATCAGCTGAGTTTACTTAATGGTGTATTTTACCTCAGGACATTTGCAAATATAACTAAATAAACCTTTTCAAGGCAGGAATGTTTCCCGGAGCTGCCAGGTTCAAAGCGAAACCCATGACGACCCCCAAACAGCTCACTGTTAGTGCCCCTCATCCAGGGTGGACACATTTTACTCACTGATCGCTGAGGCATGGTGGCATAATGGGGAACAGGAAGTACATTTAGCTTTTTTTAAAAAGCCCATGAGTGTGGTAGCATGAAGGGGAGATTAGCTTAGCGGTGGTGGAAGTGGGGAAACATCAGCTTGCGGCCGCTGCCACTTCTTTAACGCTTTGCCCCGGAGAGCACACCGAGAACTCAAGCATCGCCTCTCAGATGGTCCACATCCTCTTGTAAATCGCAGGAATTCTTTCATGTTACAAGTGCTTTTGTTTTATGGCCGCCGCACGGGAGAGTGGCTCTGCAGAATCCCACAGCTCGCAAATTTCTCCAGTCGCCTCGACATTTGAGGCCAGTGTGTATGTGTATATATATATATATATATATATGTGTGTGTGTGTGTGTGTGCGCACATGTGTGAACTCAGAGGGTGTAAAAGGAAAAAAAAAGAAGGGAGGAGGTGAGTGTGTGGGCAAAATTCTTCCTTGCTAGCTACTCCATCCATTACTTTGTTATCCCAGCTGCAGACAGGACCACAATGTGGTGAATCCCTTTTGAAACGACAACATGATAAGAATTCCTGGATTGAAGTGGCATAGCCCACACTTCCTTGGCACATGGGCCACTTCCTGTCAAACCTGGTGTGGTGAACTGGTACAGTGACATACTATAAGTCTGAGGTTTTCTCCCTTTAATGCATCGTGTCCAGACTGTGATGTCATACACAGTGATATTATAGTAACCTGTTCTAATGTCTGAATATCTACTTAACTCTGTCTGGTCTTGGCAAGCGATCGTCTATTTTCCCTCAACCAGTGAATTAGGACCAAGCTCCAACAGGAAAACAAACATGGACGAAAAAGACAGACCTGATTATTGCTGGTCAAACTGTAATCAAATAGTAGAGACACTCAATATACAGCCCTCCTGAGGGGAAAAAAAGAGAAAAGAAAATATGAGGTTACTTCCACCAGGACAACATTTAGGCTACAAATAACTCCAGCCTCTCCCACTTTTGGGATTTCCTAAACTTACTGACCTCAGCCGGTGTTTTGGCATCTTTTCCACATAGAATCCGTCATATGTCCCACAGATCGTCAAGGCGAGACAACTGCCAGATGGTGGATCTATTTGTCTCCCTTTAACTTTACTCTGTACGCCAGATAAAGCCAGCGAAAAAAGAGGACCTTTGGCACGTCCCCAGAATTCTATATGGACTGAAACTCATCTCTGAGTTCAGTTGAAAGAGGTCCACGCTAACTTTGGGACTGCGTCAAAAGTAATACTGGGGCAGACTGATGTACGGTTCTCTGTCTCCCACTATTCTTTCCAGTTATGGGCTGTTGTACTCCCTCAAACTTGTTTGTGTTCCCTTGTTCCTTCTTTGTGTGCCAGTGCACCTGTGCTCAGCAGGGAGAGATTGAGAAATGAAAAGCATTAACGACTTGCAGAAAGTCTGCTTGCATGATTCATCTCTCATCCAAGCCGTTTGTAAAACGTGTAAGGAGTATTGTGTTTAAGTGTGTGAGTGCATAGAGATGATTTTTTTTTTTTACTGAATTTGTCTGAATCTGAATGCTTATGGAAGTGTGTGAAAACACATCACTGTTGTGCAAAGAACATCTTGGCAGATTGGATGTAAGAAGCTCAGCCCTGGAATCTGTCCACTGCCAACGACTCAAACTCAATAAATCAAAACAGGTGTTTCAATATGTCGACTGCTGTAACACAGGGCCAGATGCTTGCCCGGCAATTCCTAAACCCTGCGGCTAAATCACAAAAACAAAAAACTAGGATGAAATCAAGATGTTAAAAATAATGCCTTACATGGTAACCTGCTAGTGTTTCGATTTTTATGCTTTAGCTGAGAAAATACAGACATTTAAGTGACAGTTTCTTTTTAAGTGGGGTTTCATGAAAAGCTAATAAACAGTTAGGATCTTACCGGTTAGGTTTTTGAACAAACTAAGAGTTTAATTGTAAGTGAGCTAATGACCAATACCAAAATAAATTGCTGCCTCTTTAAACTCCAGTGCTCTCAAATAAATTCAAACCTTTATAGTGCTATCAGTTTTGCATATATTTTTACATATTTAGAATACTGTGGGGTTTTTTACTTGCACAAATGTCATCAGCAACATATAGCCGTGACACTTCCAGCATGAATATCTTATTTTTCTCCTGGAATAATTGTTAGGGCTGTCCTCAGACCATCTTTTTTTAAACCGAGAACGATTACTTTTGTTTGGGTACTAGCTGATTCTGAATACCGATACCGAGTACCTTCTGAGTTAGAATCTAAACATTACACAATGGCTTTAAAAATACTTTTTTTTAATTTAGAACAAAGTGTCTTTCCTTCTTTATAGTCCTAGAGCCCCTCTGACTGGATCAAATCAAATATACAGCATGATATGTACTGATGAAACATTTAAAAATAAATAAAAATAACAAATAAGATTTTCTTTCAGCTTGTTTAAATATCATAAAGATGGAACAGACAAATTTTTCACTTGAAATGTAAACTGTAAGACATTCAATGGAGTGTTCATACCAGTAATCCAGTATTGATACAGGTATTGATATTGGGTATTTTGTACGAGTGCTGGTATCTTGTCCAACACCATATACCAGCATTGGCATCAGGACTCCATAATGCAAAACTGAGATTTAAAGGATCATAAAACACAGTTTGAGTAAATCATGAATTTTTTGGATTGTTATTTTAAGATTTAAAAAAAATCTACTTTGGTTTTGGCCTTCATCAGACTAGCCATACGTTTTTCATTAATAAAGTATTCAGCGTTTTCAGCTGCTATAAAACAACACTCTTTCATTACCCAGTGGATGGCAACAGACCTTTAGGACTATACTTATTATCAGAACTGGATTTGAAGGTAGAAACCAACTAAAATAATAATTAGCTTATTTTTAGCCCAGTTTTGTTTTGGGTGATTTTGTATAAACTTAGTATGTTGAGGGTGTTGCAGAGCATCTGTGCTGCACACTATGTTGTCTGTAAAGGGAATTTTATTCTATTCTACTTGACAGATATCACCAACTGGAATAAAAATCCGCATATTGTTAGTAAATATGGTTCTGATTTGGTGCATATAATCAGGCAGATTAAACACAATTATCCACAGAAAACCTGCAAAGCCAACACATACAGCAGACCAGCACTGAGATTATAAACCAAACACCATTCATATTTCTATTGGTATCAACTTAACTGACTGTCATTTTTCTTCCCTCTTTGTTAACCTAATGTTCTCTTGTCTGCATGGTCCATTGAAATTTCTGCCTGCACTCTTTACCTCAGTTTGATGTTTTGTGTACGCTCTGGAGTGAATCATATCCATTTGATGTCATGTCCAAAGCTAAACAGAACCAATGTAATCTCTGATTTGACAGGAAGGACCAAAACATGTCAAGCTGTTGAGAGCTGCAGTCAAAACTTCCACTGTGGCTTGCATTGCAGCACTTATTTACCCGAGCATTGTGTCACTGTATACCTCCATAGCCCTGTTCAGCCACACACACATTCATCTAATCAGCTAAGGCTTCAATGCCATTTAACAGCCTCTGAAAGGTTTAAGGAATAAAAAAAATCTGATGTTGGCCTCCATTTCCCTTCTTGTTCCCTTTATCCGTGATTTGATAGCAGCCTGTGCTTGTAAGAGTTAGTACCCAGCCCATAATGCGCTCCAGACGGCCTGACTTCCTAATGACTGGTTGTGCTCCAAGCTTTTCCGGGCATGACTGTGGCCGCGAGCTTCACACAAACACACACATAACACACAGAGGCACACACACGCCACATGTTGACCAGTCAACCAGTTTGTTTTAGCTTCTCATCTGTCTTTAAATGACACAGACCCTATGTTTTGAACTCCTACCTTTAGGAAAAGATGCACAACTTCATAAGTTTTTATCCTCTCAGATGCCGTATTTTAAAAAGTTCTGAACCTGTGAGTAGCATGAGGTGAACATATGGCAGGAGCTTGTGTGAGGCAATATGAGGAGCATGTACATCCTTTCTCAAACTCAATGGACAAATGACTGGGAATATTTTGGAAACCCCCTAGCTGCGTCCAATGGGCTGCTCCTAATTAGTGTGGTATTCTTCTTTACTCTTCCTCAGATTTCTGCAGAACACCAAACCCAAAACAACAACAGCAAAAAAAAAAAAAAGAAAAAAATCACATCTCACATCCTAACTCACATCTGTCAAGTATTCCAGCTTGTTCCACCACTGAGATTCTGGTTTCTAGATATAGCTCATTCTGATGGCCCATAACCTTAGCAGGGGCTCTGCAGGTTGCCAAGGCAACAGGTCTGTTTGTTTGGTGTGACTCTTCCTCTCCTTTTTATTTTATTACTGGTTAAAATGTTTAATTGTATGGTTTCACACTTTTTCTTTTTTTCCACGTTTTCACAAGGCCTAGTGATTCACTCCTGTGGTAAGAAAATGCTGCAAGAAATGTGACTACAGGAAAAAATAGATAGCTTTACATTCAAATTCAAAACACCTGTAGATAAAGTCAAATTTTAAAGAAATGAAATTCAACTTTAGCTTGGACTGTGATTTTTTTTTTCTTTCCTTTTTTTTGTGGGCGGGGGGTGTAAAAAGAAACAAGCCATGGTCTGAGTTAGCTCTGAGATTTTGCTGATCCCACCCACCTTGTTCTTTTCTTCTTTCTGGACTTTTCTTGCATTTTAAAACCTCACATTCCAGTTCCCTGGAGTCTATTATTCCTTTGGCTTTTTATCAGTTAAACATAAAAATACAGGAACTCTGGGCATGTGCTGAAAGAACAGATGGGGGTGAGCACAACAAACTTCAGAGAAAACACTTGGATTAACTTTGATTCCTCGGTTGGGATGAATGAAATATAATTCCTTTTTGGTTTTTGTAATCAAACCTTGTAGGGAATATTTTAGCCAAGCTGCATGTTTCACCTCAGTTTCTGGTTTAAGTACTTAAAGGGAGACATATCTTGCAAAATTCACTTTTTTAGCTATCAAATACATTTTATTGTATACTTGAAGTTTTTAGGAGTGCAGAAATGTCGAATTTATTCTCTCCAGATGCTGCAAAGATATCGTTACATACTGTTTGGGTCATATTTTTCAATCTGTTCAGTCTTCTTTAATTTCTATGATATTTTCTGAACTTTTACATCACAGAATTTGCAATAGAACTGCCAAATAAATGTTGTGTCCAAATTCAGGGGCTGCTTCCATCGAAGGAACTTGGCTAGGTGGGCCAGGTCCTTGGTCAACCGCAAAGACCAGAAAATAGTGGCGTCTACCATCTAGCCTTCAGCTTTATTCCCACCCTTATACCGACGTATGTCCTGTCGCCTAGCAACCAAGATGACACTAAACAGAATCAATAATAGATTGAAATTAGTAAAATATCAATACATTAGTATTAGTAATAATATAAATTACAAATTTAGCTTAAAGGCAACACTTAAAAAACTAATGGACCAACCTTACGTGCTTGTTCATTTCACCGTAGAAGCTCGTTTGATTTCTGACAAGAATAATATTAAAAATATGACCACACAAATAGCAAAAGCAATAATAACGCAACCACTTTAAACCTTCAGTTTTATACCGCCACATTTTTATTTAAAACTGTATTCATTTCTCTTGCTTCATTCACCATTACAAGCAAAAAAAATCTCTAGTTGACCTGCAATGCATCTTGGGATAGGGTGGGCCGAGACGTGACGTAAGTGGACAACAAATCCGGCCTTCGAAGGATGCAGCCTCTGAATTTGGACACAGCCGAGGTCTGGACTTACTAACTACAATTTGGTCGTCTTCATTCTCCTCTCGGTCTGGGTCAGACTCTGGCTGCAACACGTAAGGCTGGATGGACAAGTCTTCCTTTGTTGACATCAAAATAATTTGACTTTTTTTGGATCAAATTACAAGTAAATTGAACTTTCCTCAAATGAATGTATATTGACTACCTTGCATGCCAAAGTGAAATAATAATAATAATATTTGCACAATCTGTTTAGTGCTCAAAGTATGTGATATGGATGACTTTCAGCTGCTACCACAATATTTGTAAAACTGACTAGGATACAGTTATGTTTGCGTTTAAAGTTGATTAGCTGCAGTAGCCATCTCAAATTAGTTTGAATATGAAAGCTAATCAGTTGTAGATGTGTGTTCAATTATCATTTTGCAAGATTTTCATTTAAATCTTTTTTGTTTGACCATTTTACATGCACCCAGAAAATAGCAACCGGAAAACAATGTTGGTCTATTAGCACAGATTTATTCAGGGCTTAAACACAAAGACCAGCTTAGAATAGACTTACCCTTGATAAATGGTATGATGATGTTTTCTCTGACAATATAGCTATTCATTGCTCATCCCCTCCACCCTCCTTTATCTGCAGGTGGTTCACTGAGGGCTTCGCTCTTTCTCTTTTGCTTTTGGCTGAAGCTCCAGCCTCTAATTGCAAGTCAGTGCTCCTATCTTTGTCAGGATGTGCAGCTGATGCTGGCTGGCCCCCTTCACACATAAACAGACACCTCAGAATGCACGCTATTATTATTTTTTTCTGTATGCAGACAACCAAACTGTCTCTTTAGCACAATCATGCACTCATAGAAAAGGCAGGTTGTGTTGTTGCATCCCGCCCACCAGAGGGTGCAGACAATGTGCCCCCATCACCCCTGGCTTGAACTCAGAATTCCTTCAGGACCAGAGAATGAAGCTCTGGATGTTGGGTGGGCAAAATGAGCCAACCAGACAACAATGAGCTGCCAGAAGAAAACACAAATCTTTTTTCCAACTGTTCAGTCACATGTGACATCATGTAACTGTTTAAAGATGAGCAAACAGATACAAATCTTTTCCAATCAGCTTCCTCTGTCAGTCTTTCATTTTCATACTGGCCATCTTTCCTTCATGGAGATCTGTTTAAATAAGGGCAGAAAATGTTTACATCTCCTATGCACCATCATTTTTCAAGTTCATTTAATCTCAGAACAGTGTGGAAGACTGTTAGTGTTACTTCCAAAACACTGTGCAGCTTATCCATCCATCCATCCATCCATCCATCCATCCAGGTTATACTGGAGAAGTCAAGTCATCTAAATCTCACTGCTGAGTTCTGTTTCGGTCCCGAAGACCGTAGATATGAAGACATGCCCCAAACCAATCCTATAAGGTCTTGAGTCATGTCTTATCTTGTTTCAAACTCCCAAGCTGCCACCCCATCCAGCTAAAATGACCAATTACCAAAATCACAAGGGTTTATTTTCTCGTTCTCAACAAAAATTCATGAGAATCAATCAAGAAATTTAAAAAGTTTTTTTTTTTAAATTAGTGTTTTTTGGGGTCAAGTGTGTAAGTGTGTGTTCATTTTTCTTTTAATAGTAAAAAAAAATCTCTCAAGAAGAACTGAATTGATTTTAAATACTCGTTGGTGGGACATCAACTTAATCACTTTTGGAGTCAGTCATATTCAAGATGGCTGCCACAGCTAATCGACCATAGCCGTAACGTTTGATGTGATAGAGAGTCATCCTCAGCACATATTCTGAGCACAAAACACATTTTATAACACCTCATAAAACTGCATTAAATTGATGTCACAAGATTTGATCAAAAATCCCTATAATTCTGTCCCTTCTGCACTTGAAACTCTGGTAATAATGGTGAAGAAGATAGTTATTCCTTCAGGGAATACTAATTTATTCTGAATGTGAAGGGAAGACATTATGACAGACAAAGTGATCTTAAACTAAAAAAGGATCAAAATAATTGGATAGGGTTGTAGCACTTAGTTTTTGTCATAGAGCCAAGATTTAAGTAATCCACAATAGACACTCAGTGTTCTCAAGCTTAAACATCAAATTAAGTTTTAGATCTTGGGGCTGTTTTAAAATTTGTTTGTGCTCAAGTGAAGTTGTTTTTCATGTTTGATTCCCTCTTTGTAAAATGTTTTCAACATTTGTTTTAAATTTGACTGTCTGTGGGCCATGCAAACATCTGCCAGTGACCCTGGAGACAAATTTCTAAAGTTTGTGTGTCATCGGCATAAGATTGTACCTCCTCCTGCTGAGTCGCACAAACACACAAACAAGAAGCCACTGTAACACATCACTACTCCTGTCCTTCAACTAGCACCTACATACACATGCAAAAACAAGCATTTTAGCTTTTTTTTTGTATTTAACTTTGCAAAAGCCACAGGAGACCCGAGCCTCAGTTTAACACAACACTAAACCCTGCCGGTGATCTCCTTCACCACAGAATCTTGATAACCTCTGGGGGCTTTTGTTAGCTCAGAGCAGAACCAGACCACCACTTCAAAACACACATACACACAGACCACAAATATCCCACCCCCAGCGTTTCTAACTGTGGCTGACACATCAAAGGCCAGTGTCCGAGGAGGGAAGTTAGGGAAGGTCTGGGGAATCATGGGAGACAAAGGAAGCGATTAAGAGATAAGGATCAGTCTGAGATATGACATTTCATCCTGGGCAGATCCGGTAGACACACTCCATTCAAGGAGGGGTATATTGCATCTGGAGGGAGGAGGGAAAGAAGAAAAAAGGGAGGGAGGTGAGGGCTTCTTTCTTTCTTTTTTTTTTTGTGTGCTTCCGGCCCTCTCCGCACCTTTCCACAGTCTGTTTTTGAATGAAATAAAGGTCTACAAAATGTTCTCCATTAGCTGCATCCTTCAATCATTTCCATCCTATCCAAAAAAATCTCCTGCACTTCTACACACGAGCTAAGAAAGTATAATATGGTTGAGCAACTTCAAAGGACAGACGTACTTAATAGAGACTATCCTAATTTATGAATGAGAAGCAGATGTCTTCAAAAAGTAAATAAATAAATAAATTGAACTGCTGCTTTGCTGTCTGGTTGTACATTTTCCTCATACTCGCCACCAGTGCATCCAAAGTTCAGCATTTTTATTTGCTCTTAAATAGTATTTAGCAGCACAAAAGGAGCGAATGCGAAAAAGCGTCCTCATTGTGGGCCTAATTGCCTCAGGGTCAGGTTACATCTCCAGTTACCCGTTGTTGCTTTCAAACTGTAGCCCTGCAAGCCTGAGGGACAATCCACCTGCCTCTCAGAAAGCCAACACAAAGGGTCAGCGTATGAACACAGAGGGAGTCTGTTAGCAAATAAACACTGAGCTTCAACTGCGGCCATGCTACAACCAAACACCGTTAAGTATCAGAACAGACGCAATACTGTATATGCTCTATTATCCTGCTGCAAGGACCCTTAATGGTTTACAAGTAATACAAAGGGGGAATGAGACAGAGCAAGTGTTCATAAATCATTATTTATGAGCACTTGTCAGTTTTTCATTTTGCTCTATGCAAACTAAAGAACTCATCAGTTTCTCATAGTTCATTTTCACAGGCAATTACAAAACATGTCATGTCTGCACTGCAAAAAATAATTATGACATTTTTTATGGCAGAGCTACCTTCACGCATTTCAAGTTTTTCTCTCACTGACATACCTATTGAAGATATATACATGAATGGCACATTTGCCCAGAAAGGCTATTACTATGCATTGACTGCAGATGGTAATTAGTTGTAGAATTACTGCCAAAGATTTGTTTTTTTAAAGAGCATTCAGTGATCTCCAGGGCAGTCTAAATGTTCACCTGAAGAGAAGAAGAACTGTTGGTTTTAAGCAAATGTGGAATGCTTCGTGTGTGTGTGTGTGTTGGGGAAATTGCTCAGATACTACAACACCAAAGTATGGCTCGACTGAACAAAATTAAAGGGATTAAATCTGGCAGAATTGCTCTCAGAAATGGCTAAAAAGTAGTTTTAGTGACTAAAAGCTGGAGGGCCAGGCCACACACCTGTACAGTGGCCACTGCAAGGCATGGGGCTCTAAATACAGGCCAGGGGAGCATAGAGGGGCCAGGCTGTGGGGCCAGCCATCTTTTCATTAGCCGTATCTAATGAAACTGCACAGGGCCTGGGGAAGAAAGGCCTACTGCAGGGACACCCTGCCCTGCCCGAAATTACACCAGAGACTCGCCCACAAAAGAAACATTCCGTCCACACAGCGACACCGGCACTTGACACCAAATTTTAAGCCTGCAGCTTGTTTCTTTGACAAGTGGAAATTTCCACGGCAGTCCCTTCTCAGGCAGGAGGGCTAGATGAGAAAAATTGCTATTGAGGGGGTTTATTCACATTCGCTAAAAGTCTCAGTGCCCACCGAGACCCTCCGTTCTTGTGCACTTTGTTTGGCAACAGTTGTCAAGATGGAAATATCTGATCACACAGCCAGCAATCACCGTTATTAAGCTTTCTTTGAGGGGGCACCATTGTTTTTCTTGAAATGCCACAGACAGACACCAAAGACGTTAACAGTGTGAGTCGAGCAAGCAACTGCAAATTTGTGAGGGTGGCCCATATACTTAAATGTTCATGAGAGGGTTCACACAAACATACACACATGGACACACACACACCTGAGCACAATGTGTGTTCAAATAGGCTACAAGAAGGTGAGAATGACCAGATACTCAACACCTGTCATTAACCAAATCTCAGTGGTTTTACCAGAACTTGTAACTACACTCAACAAAAATATAAATGCAACACTTTTGTTTTTGCTCCCATTTTTCATGAGATGGACTCAAAGATCTA
>JARVJO010000173.1:2556580-2573087 GCA_031762555.1 Cynodonichthys magdalenae | reverse complement strand
TAGAAGTATTTCTGAAATTGATTTATTTATTATTTAAAATTGTTAATTGTCTGAAATAAATTTAATTCATTCATTTAATTCAAATTTAATTCATTCATTCATAATTCATTCATTCATTCATTCAAATAGTTGTATTTTTTTATGGATCACCTGTGTTTGAACCCTGAAAGCTTCTCCTCTACTGTTACCCATTGCTACACACACTGTACGCTGCATCTGTCTGTGTCTGAATGCATCTCTGCCAGTGACCCCGAGGTCAAAGTATTCCATCGATGACAGTCTTATCCTCTTAACTGCACCGCTGAGCTTCCCGACCAACATGCGGAGGTGTGCGTGATGAGAGGAGATGAGACGCAGACAAGGGTGAGAGGAGGTGTCATAAAGATAACCCCTGCAGATGGACAGCGGGGAGAGTTTAGAGTTTCACGTGTGTTAAAATGATATACCCTGAAAAAGGGTTTAGGAAAAAAATGTGTGTGAGAGTAGCAGGGATGGGATAGTGAAACAAGAGGCATTGACCTCGAGCAGCACTGACATGAGCTATCATCATGAAAGAAGAAGAGAGCGTGGATGAATTTGAATTTGAATTAGCAAAGCAGCATGCGTTCATGACCACAAACATTAAAGCTTCATTATGGACTGAGACGTCCAACTTCTGCCAAATCCTTATTATAATAAATGAAGGTGACTCTTCTCTCTGGTGTTCAAGGCTTTAAAAAATCTGAAAAAGCTGCAGGTGTTCACAGAAACAATACTTATTTTACTGGAGGTAATCCAGAGACCTAGATTATCTTTGGCACTCTGTTGCAATTACTCAAATCTTTGGCACTTTTTGTGTGTTACCACAATTATTTGGATCTGTGGTGAAAGGCTAAAAAAATAAACTGGACTTTCTGCTGAACTTCTGTTCAGGCTTCTCTAATTGTTTATTTAAGTTTTATTTTGAAGCAGGTGTTACGCAGTTTAATTTTTTATTTATTTATTTATTTATTTATTTATTTATTTATTTATTTATTTATTTATTTATTTATTGTCATTTAAATGCACTTCACACAAAGGAAATCTTTAATATATATCTTTGTAATGTTTTCTGAAAATCAGTGGTAATGCTAAAAATGTAAGGATTTTTGAAGTAGGGTTGTAGGGAGGGCTCATGAGTTGACAGAGTCTAACCTGCAGAAGACAGTAATTAGAACAATCTCAATTTGGTGAATCAAGCTAAGTGCTATTTAGAAAAATATGATTTTGTTTTAGGGCTACAATAAAAAAGGAGGAAGATGTTTTGGTGTTTGAAGAAACTGAAATAATAATAATAATAATAATAATAATAATAATAATAATAATAATAATAATAATAATAATAATAATAATAATAATAAATGGATTAAATACAGTAACGTTTAAGTGCATAGTTGGGTTTGTGTCAAGAGGTTCAGTCACAATTTTTATTTATTTTTTTTAACATTTAAATTAAAGTTTTAATCTTGAAACAACCAAAAATTCTCCCTATTTTCTGTTTTTCTTATTGGCCCTGATATGTCATGACAAGACAGACCCCATTTAGAACCAAGTTTCTACTATTTAAAACAGCTCAAAACTCAAAACATGTAAAACTATTCAAGATATGCTATGTTGTGGATTTGAATGCATACTTTTTCCCCCAAAAAAGTAGAGTCGCATAACTTACCTGAAAGGTTGATTTACAAATACACACCGGAAAAAAAATATATAAAAAAGGACAATGCAATTTTTAGAGTCTTGTAATTACAAGAAGTCAGAGGAACCTTTTCATGGTTGATGTTTGGAGTGCTCACACTAAAACAAAGCAATACAAGTAAGACTCATCTTCCTTTGTTCCTCAGAGGAGGTTTACTGTCTGTAAACACTTGGCCATACTTTACAAAGGAATGTCCAAATAAAAAGCTTTTTTGAAGACTTCACCCCATCACTTAGGCAGGCACTGTCAATAGACCCTGCTGCCTAATGACTCACCTGTAATTGTGTGAGAACAAGTTCTTACAGGAGACTGTGGCACGTCACATAGGAATGACAAAGCTCCTATTCTCTTTATTAGATCCCCTTTCTGTAATTGACCCCCATTTAATTCCTCCTTCAGGCTGACACCATATTCTGTTTTTTCCTGAATTACTTCAGATGGTTTCTTTTGAAGAAAAGCTATTTGGAAAGTTTGAGTGATCAAAATGTTACCTGTTGTCGATAACTCTTTGAATAGCCTCAGTTTAAAGAAATAGAGTTTAATCAAAGTGAAAATAAAACTAAAGTGGTTATTTTAAAACAAGTCAAATCTAAAAAACACAATAGTGGTTCATAGTAATGCTTTACACTAAAACTCCATCACAGTAAATGGTTAACTTGGCAAAAATATTGGGATTTTCACTATAAAAATGTAATTATCTTTATTATTTACCCTACTCAGTCGAGCTGTCTTATGGTAAATAAATTGAACTAGAAATGTTCAATTACGAAAGCTCAAAGTCAGCTCAAACTATTTAAATTTATTACGTTGGCTAAAAATTAAAATATATAGTTTCACCTAACAAAAACAAGGTTACCTGCTTACAGCTAACTGCTGCCGTTTTGTGCTTGAAACTCACCAAACTCTACATAAATCACTAAAAAGATAATGGCAGTGCAAAGGTTTATAAAATGGCATTCACATTAACGATGATAAAATTTTAAAGATTGTTTTGTTTATTTATTTATTTATGCAGCAAATCAGTGTCAAAGCAGCTAAGAAGTATCACTTTAGCATTTCAAGATTTAAATGTAATTTCCGCATCGGAAACATAATTTTGCTGAGTCATTCTTTCGATACACAGAAACTATTAAAGTCAGTAAACTAAATAGCAGGCTTACTCGGGGGTGTGGTGTAAATCTTCTCTCTGGACTTCGTAATGAACATGCATCCTTCCTTAGTGCAGGGGATAATGGGCGAGCGGGACAATTGCCCTAACTAGTCGATTCTATCTCAACGTCAGACGTAGATCAGTTGAAATCCTGCAGAGTGCTCGTGTGGGGGGTGGGGGGTGGAAACCATTCCCTCCTCCCTGAACACACACATGCCCGTACCTCCCAACCTCCTGCTGCCTGTCGTTCTCTGCCTTCAGCCACTTCAACATGAGATTCTTCTGTCTGCCCTTCATTTAGGAGACACCCCCTCTTTTGATGCTGATATGCAGGCATCAAAGAGAAGTCCATGGGCAATTAATGGGTCTGAGCATGCTCAAAAACCTCACTGACTTTTCATTAAAAAAAACAGCATATACCCCTTTGTAATCTGCTTGAGACACATTTCTTTTTAAGAAAAAAATCAGACTTAAAATATAGTTTCTGATTTTTTGTCTACAACATTTTAAACTCTTACCTTAACTGATAAAAATACATTTTTGTGCTGATTCTTTTTTTTCCTTTCAATATTTAAATTTCGGCCACTGGCTCAAGAGGCACAGTGATGCATACGAAATACTTCAAAAGACAAAGCACACCAACGTCCACCCCCCAGCAGTTCAAAGGAGTCCTTCTAAACATTATCATATAATTTGGGCCAGCCGTCAGCTTGTAAATAAGTGATGTAGAAGTCTATTGTGTGATGGGGCACAGGTTGGAGACAGAGCGTCTTTGCTCTGCCGGCATGAGCCGCTGAAGACAAAGGCAGGAGACAGAGCGTCTAACCTTTGATTCTTCTGAAGACTCAGCCGCCTCGTGTTAAGGCAAAAAAGCGCACCAGACGCGACCGTGCCCCTAATGTGGGGACGTCAGGAACAATAGAATCACCCACACAGTCAGGCTGAACAACAAATCCCAACTGCAATTGGATTAGCAAGTATCCAACCAACACATGTAAGCCTAATTGACATGAAAGTGAAATCTGAGAACAATTAGGTCCTCAAACTCAAAGACCTGCTTTGAAATGGCAAAAGGCTTGTTTCAGTGTAAGCATGACAATTAGAATCCTTATGATGATTCACTCAAAATTGGGGAAATACCTTAAAATAAACCAACTGAGCTTTCGTTAGGATGAAGAAACATTTCCAAATTTATTTTTGTGTCTTTTTTTACTAAAAAGTGATTTGAGCAGATTCAAAATAAAATTAGGATGCCAAAAATGTCTATAAATCCAAAATTAAATTACAAAAGTAATAGAGATTTAGAGTAACTTTTATTTTTGTTTCATCTTCTTTTGAATGGCTATTACATATGTTTTACCATAAAGAATTATTTACCATTTGAAGGACCTAGTTTGAATTGTCAGTTTGATTTTTGTGTCAAAATGTTAAAAGCAAATGATGAACTGGAATATTAAAATAAACACAATATCATGCAGTGCTCCAATTTCTGCAAAACACAAAGGGTGGATTTTGTGACATGGACTAAATGTGGTATGCAATCAATGTTTCTTTTTTCATTGTATGATATAAAAATAATAAATATTACAGTATACCAATATACTTTTAGCTTTTGGAGATTTTTTTTTCTATTTTCTCAATAAAAAAACTTATACAATCTAATGTACATTATGAAAAGTTAAACAACATTTTTATGTTCAAAATAAGGACTCAATTTATTTTTAACAAGTAGATATAAATATATATATTTTGTCAAAATATATGATCATATTGTCAAAAGAAACATAAAAGTGAGACAAACATACACCTCATAAAAGTTATAAATAAGGGTCCAAGTGAACATTTTTTGAAAAAAAAAAGGTCTTCTGATTTGTTCTGGTGTCCACATTCTTTTGTTTATGTCACCACTCTGGGTCCAGGATGAAGTAGCTTTGTGCGCTAGCGACAGCCACAGCCCTCCACTACCATTTCCTGGTAGTTTTTTAGAACCACTTTGTCATGTTCATCTAGATAGAGCATGGAGATGGCGCTGAGCTCTGTTGGTACGCAGCAGGCCTTGGGAATGTTGCTGTTCACAGAGTTCACCAGTGTCTGAACAATGGCGTGGTTGGTTGAGTTTAGATGGTCTGCCAGAGGAAAGGGGCACTCCCCGTGGCAGTAATAGGCCTGGTAACCAGGGGGCGCCACAATCCAGTCATTCCAGCCGACATCGCTAAAGTCCACGTACAGTGCGTGGCGGCGGCAGCTGCGGTTGCGTTTACGCCCCCGTTTGGGAGGGCTGCGCTTCGTCCGCCGGGTCAGTGGGTGACCCTTTCCGTCATGACCGAAAGTAACCAGAAGAGGGCGCAGCTGCCCCCAGTCCTCTCCGGGCTCTTGGTGCACGGAACGGCTGATGCGGACGTGGCGGCCCTGGTGGTGCGGAGTCTGGTTGAGGTGCAAGACCTCCACAGCCAGTCCATAATTAGGGAGACCCTCGCGAGTCCAGCGCAGCACAGCGGGGCTGACGTCGAAGCTCTCCCAGCGCGACGCGTTGTGGCGCACAAGCCTCGTGTCCAGGAGCTGCGTGATGAGCTGGCCGGGCCGCGGGGATTTCAGCACCTCGTAAATGTTTATCCGGTGAAGGCCCTGCTCATCCGAGAGGTTGTCGGCGAGGGCCTCCTCAATCTGATGACGGTAGAGCCTCAGTTCCGCAGAAGACAGCAGCTCATCCTCTGGAATGCTGCTGAGGTTGAACAGGAAGCGGATAGGCATGGATTCTCCATCACCCAGCTCGTGGATCCTCTCCATGGGCTCTGAAAATGAGGAAAAAGGAAAAGTGTGGGACGTTTGTACAGATCAAATGTGTAAAAAGAAACCTCTGGGAGCTTCAACAGAAGTTTGAGCTTCTTAAAAATGACATGGTAGCATCTTTTTTATTGTTTCTTTGCATGTCAAGGTTCTAAAGGATTATCAATTTATAAAACAATGTTTTTTTTTCTAACCGGCACTTTTTCTTTCATTGGCACAAAACAAAAACAATTCCACGCTTTTCAGCTTCTCCAGGGTAGTCAAGAATATAACTACATATTGTCCAGGCTTCTTTAAAGGTTTTCCTGTCCTTTTTCTCAGTGCCATTCTTTGAGCACTTTGCTGAAACATGCATTACAAGGAGGGTGGTGATTAACGTACCACAACTTACAGCATAAACACAGTGAAGGCTCCCTGTTCCACTCGCAGTCTGCAGATTTCTGGCAAGATCACCATTGTTGGAGAAAGGAATGTTGTGTCTACTATTTTCCTGCTCAATCCACCCCTGTTATTTCACACCCAGGCCCTAATCTTACCCAGGTGGTTCTCGTTATTAAAACCTGCTGTGCTTTTGATTAGCTCTGCAGTTTGTCCACTTAAGACATTTATCATTTTCATCATGAATAATCATTAAAGAGTCAGACAATACAGTAGAATCCCATTTCTCCAAAGCCCATGAGGAAGGCGGTATTGCGTGGGAATGCAGTGTGTTCGGAACCAAAGCTCAAGTCAGAATTGAATCTGTGCACATACACTCCTCGTGTTTTGTCTGCTCTGTTAAATTGAGAAGTAATGGTATTAAAAGAGATTTCTGTCATGCCCAGTCAATAAAAAACATCTTTCAAATCCAATGCACAAATGAATGGCTTGCCCTTCCCGCCGTAAACATTTCTCCTCGTCTAACTGTCCGTCAAGCTGCAGACTGTAATACGTCCTTGTGGTTCCGAGAGATCAGTCAACTGAGTCACACCATCACACAGCGGTGCTTCCATGAAAGCCAGCACGCCCACTCAAACTGCTTCAAAAGCCTGTCATTAAGATCGTTCAGCAAAGAAGAGAAGGAAAGGGAATGCTTGGAGGAAGAAGTTCAAACCCTTCCACAAGCTCACATTGCATCACAAACAGAAGTTCCTCTTCTGGTGGTGGTGCTCTGTTTTTTTCCTGCCCCTGACTAGTCTGTGATGTTAGCATAAGTTGGCATGTGCTACTACTAGCGAGCAAGCATCGTTGGGAATGACTCATCTCTCAGTCGTCACTCCTCGTAAGGTTGGATGCTTTCTGTAGCTCTTCAGTTATTCCAGCTTTCTCAGTTTACCATCAGTTTCTCACTTGACACATACTTTTAATCATGAGCAACACATGGATGTCTTTTTTTAACCTGGTTTTCATTTAACAATTTCTTTCAGAAAGAACATAATCTCCTCAGTCTTCCTGCCGTACCAGCTCCTGAGGTTGTTTTTTTCCACCAAGCTCCAATATTCTCTCTCTGCACCTACCTTGTTTGCAGCGGGGGCTTTATTTAGAAGGCTGCAGAGTGGCATTAAAGAAAATTGCATGGTGAGGAAGGTCTTTCTAAACGAGACATGACAGAGGAGCACACGACATTTCCAAGCTGAGAGCAGGCTTTTTTAAAACCGTGCTCGACTGGGTGGAGTAAGTAGAGTAAGTCAGTAATATGAAGGTATGCTTTGCCTTCAGTCACAAACCAAACACACAGAGCTTTGTCAAATTAGGCTCTGGAGAGCTTGTCTAGCAGAATTTTATGAGCCTCTGTAGAGGCTGTTCGGTAACCACATCCTTAGATTCTTTGGTTATGGTGAGATGGGTGGAGAACTCTTACTTTTTTTTTAAACCATGAATTCTCAGCTATCTACAGCCATGAGAATGCACCACAACTACTACCAAAACTATTTGAATGTCTGCCAGCAGCAATCGTAAGATTAATGCTGTTTTGGTGCTTACATTTATTATTACTTTATATTTTATGACACTGCTTCTGTTTCCTTCTGTGTGCTTGGATAAGAAAACAACAACAAAAAAAACCCATCTTACCTTCATGGTGGAAGCCCCTCACAGTGTTGGCCCGACTGGCTGACCTCTCTGGGTACTCAAAGGCAATGTCATGCCCTCCGACCTCCTCAGCCTCACCCGATTGTAACCGATAGAGGTCCAGCAGGTAGTGCGGCACCGTGGCTGAGCGACTGGGCCGCGGCCGCTTCTTGAGGCCGAACATGTGCAGCAGCGTGGCCTCAAAGTCCCGCAACAGTTCATGGCTCTGAGTGGCCGTATGACCCTGCAGGCCAGGTACTTTCTTCTTCCCTTCTTCAGGTATCAGACTAGCATGGCTGCTCTCTCCCAGCAGGACTTGGCATATTAAAATGACCATCAGCATTCGATTACCAGGAATCATGATGTCTCTGGCAGGGGGTAGCAGATGAGACAGGGTAATAAAAGATTAGGACAAATTTGAGCTGAATGGAAGCTTTGGAGATCATAAAACTACCACAAAAACAGGAGAAAATGTACATTTAAGCTTTTTCTTTCCTTTTCTAAAGTTTTGTTTTGGAGTTCTCTCATCTTCCTCCAGCATTCCTACTAATTGCCTTAAACAATCTCGTCTGTTTACAGTAAAGCAGTCTACGATCAGATAGACCCCTTGCTGTTTATCTCTGGGGACATCCTCCAAAGGTAAACAGCTGGTTCCAGAACCCAACTTTTTAAATGCAATTTAAGGGGCATTCCTCGTCACTCCACCCCTTCGGCTCATCTCTTTCACTGCAGTCAGACAAATAAAAGAGGTGGCCCCGGGGTCAAAGCGATTTCTTGATATGATAAGGAGCCAGTGTCCCTTAAAAAAAAAAAGAAAAACTGAAAAGCTCAACCCTATCCTCCCTTCAGACTTTCCATCAAAGTGCTACAAACTGAAACGACGCTGACTGCATACCTACCGACAGAAAATAAAGCATGGGGAAACAGTCCATGTTTGTTGGGAGCAGGCAGTGGACACGTTCTTCCAGGAAACGTTAGGTGGTGTTTGGAGGCTGCAGGAGAACGTTGGAGTGACCCTGTTCCTGAAAGATAAAAACAAAAAACACAATGAAGCTATAATCTGACTGCAGCTGCAAACACTTTAGTTTGTTACTTTGTATTTATGTAAAGAAAAGCATAAACCACTGTGTGTATATCTCAGATTGTGTGGGTAAAAGAGAGACCCCTTGTCTCTTTAAGGCTTATCATTTCAGCTTGTGAGTAAGCTAGCTATTTGCTGTAACTGGAATGTAAGGAGGTATGCGCCACAACACAGACAGCAGATCAACTCAGACACAAAACACTTTATTCAATCATTGCATTAATAGTAGTGGTGGAACAAAATCCATTGTATGTCTCTGGTCTTAATTAAAAAGGGTAAAAACTCAGACTCCTTATGAAGAATTTAAAACAAACTCAGCAAGGAGCAAATAAAACTGGCGTGGGAGCCTCCACCTATGACAGAAATTAAGCTCTTTTTATGCAACTTTTCAAAAAGGCTCCAAACATATCTTTGCAACATGATACCTGTAGTGCACAAACTTTGTGGACACAGACTTCACTTTTGCACTTCTTCTTATAAAAGACAGCCATCTTGTCCTCAGTCTGGTATGGCAAACATGATGTTCTGGTTTTAGCTGTCATTTAAAGCTTTAAAAAGCTGCAGAACCACATAAAAACAAGCTCCAAATTTTCTGAGTGACCACAATACCAGACAAATCCAAAGTAACATATGTCTTCCATCTTCATTTGGAGTTTTTCTCTCATACATTAATACTCTTTGTGTGTGTGTGTGTAACATTTTTCAGTGTGTGTTTTCCAGCGTCTGGTGTGACATATATGCATTATTTCTCTGGTCCTGCATGGTTTACTGTACATGCAAACAGGGATTTGTTTCCCCAACAGCATTGGATTGACCTCTGTCTGACCCTACTTTCTCGGTCATGACACTGGATATCGTGTGTGTGTGTGTGTGAAAGAAAAGGCTGAGGTGCATCACGCGCATCCACAAATGTGTGCCACTGCTCGCACGTTCGTGAGAACTGTGGCACAGAGAGGAAGAGGAGGGTTTCAGAACATTATCAGCTCTATTACCCATGGGGAGCTGGGATAAATGTGTGTGTGTGAGAGAGAGGAGAGAGTGTGTGTGGGTCACTGCGTGCATATCCCTGACAACAAGTGTTCACTGAACAGAGAGGGCCTCTCCCATGATTATAGGGATTCATAGCACACCAGAACACTGACCATACAGCTCATTCTGTAACTGTAACCAGCCACTGTCAAAGCTGTGGGCGAAAGCAGACAACACACTCGCCCTGGTGTGAAAAAAAGAAGGAAAAACCTATGGAAAAAGTCAAGTTTGCTCACCTGTTTTCAATTCAGATAAAAAAAGGACAAAATATTTTTGAGTATCTCCTACATTTTCTAAATCCACGTTCTCTCCTCTCAATCTAATCGTGAAAAAGCAAAGCAGAACTTCCCAAACTGTAAAGAGCTTCAACCAAATGGTGACACTGCGGAGCAGAGGGTGCATAGGCCTCAGTGGTCCCCTCTCTCCCACCCTCTTTGTCTTGTCCTGATCAAAGATAATGTGATCAGACTCTACACATGGCTCTTCAGATGCAGGAATTTGACAGAAATGGTGGGAGGGAGAGAGAGGAAGAGAGAGAGAAGAGGGCAACAGGTTACCACGGGAACAGATCTATGACCCAATTTTATCTTCTAATAAGTCTGGAACAACACATCTGCAATATTTGAAATTGCGTCCATTATCCAGCTGCTGTGGGTAAATACTAACATGTTTTTAATTTTAGTTCAGTGCACAATGTATAAATGTTGGCAAAAAGCTACACAAATGAAACATTATTTGTTTGTTTGCCTTTCTGATTATTTAGTGAAACTCTAATGGGGTAAAAAAAACTTTAAATTTAGGGTTCAATTACTAGAATAAACTCTAATTATTGTAAAAAAAAAAAAAAAAGCCCCCAAATTCCCTCTTTTTTAGTTGGAATGGGAAGCAAACCCATATTTAAACATTCACAGTCGGTGAGATCATTTGATTTAGGAGGTAAGCAGACTATTTTGGGAGTTAAAAGCTAAAAAAAAACATGTTAAGAAGATAAGAAATGTGGTTTATTGGTTAGTATTAAATACAAAAAAAAATTACACTTAAAATTTTTGTACTTTTCCTGCACCAAGCACAAACAGAGTTTCAGTGCCAAGACAAGAAGCCAAAAATTTGTTTTCCTTTCTGTAATTTTATTGAGTTGCTTTTTCCTGTTTAAAACCACCTTGTAAACTCTGGTGAACATATGCAGTAAGTGAGTTCTTCCATTACAGTTGTACAATTAATCTGTGCTCATGTTATTTTTAGCACTCATATTTTATTGCAAACGTCATCTTTAATCGAGATAAAACCTGCGCTGTAATGCGAAATTATTGTTCTGTTGTTTTTTCCCCCTGATAATTAATCTAGCTTGGATTAGAAATAAAAGAAGAGTAATGTTTGTATGTATATATTAAAGAATTGGCTGGAATGGAAAGTAGATGAAGGTGTTTAAATAAGCAATATTTTTGTTTTTTCTTTGGGGAGAAAATTCAGAGAAGAAAAATGTTTTAGTTGTTGGGAAGGAAGCGCAGGGAAATCTGACGCGTTGTTTGGAAATGACCTCACTAACTTTGTCATTGCACAAGTATTGGACACAAAAAATGAAGCTTAAAGCTACATGCTCACAATTTTAAAGGTTATTTAGAATTATTTATATTTTATCTCCCACCGGATTAAAAAAGAGAAATACATTTAGGCTTTTTGTTTTCCTTTCGGGAACATATTTTCCAACTAAGTTACCCAAACCCGCAGAAATCTCATAAATCCTTATTAATAGGAGCCGTTCCTGTTTTATATGAAATGTTTTGCTGCTAAAAGCTTGACTGATAAATGTGAAAGAGTCAGCTGAGAAGCGCTCACCATCAGTAGAGGTCCAGGGATCCTCGGATCAATCGAAAGAAAAAAAAAACAGTCCAGGCAGCAAAACGCCAAAACAAAACAAAAAAATGGAGCCTTAAAGGAGAAGTCTGGAGATTTTTATTATTTTTATTGGCTCTTTAATCCGTTTTAGTGACACCTCGACAGTGTCATCGGGGAAGGGAAGGCCGGCTCACGGGTTCAGTCTCCTGTCGGTCTCCAGAAGCGTCGGTGCGCAGGACGGCTGGGCTCCAAATGATCCAACATCAACCGTCCCTACAGTTTTTATGTGTCCGCCCTATTTGCCCTCCCTGCCTCCTCCTCCTCCTCCTCCCTCTCTTCCTCCTCAGTTCCTCACCCACCTCCCGTCATCTGTTTCACACACCTTTGATAACCCCCCCCCCCCCCCCACACACACACACACACACACCGCCCCACCTCTCCTCCTTCACTTAAAATAAAAACTTTGCGCGCGTTTTTGTTTTTATATCCTGTAAATGAAACCAGTAATATTGTCATCTCCGCACTTTTTATGGACCCAAACTGAACTGCTATAAACACCTTTTTGTAGCCTGCCAGCATCAAAGATAATGACAATTTATTTAGAAAGCACAGTTAAAAGGGTGATAGATGTATCTCAATAGATAGAAAGAAAGGAGGAAAATGCAACAAAACACTCTAAAAGTTAGATTCAAAATGACTGAAGTCAAAAGCCAATCAAAGACGCGGGTCTTTAACAAGTTTTGTAAAGTCTGAGCAGCTATTATTTATAAGTCCAGAAGCTTATCATAAAAATACATAAACAAATACTTGTAAATATAAGCTGAAGTTATACAAAATGCACACAAATCGAAATTCTGGACAATTTTCAGCCCTCATGTTCATGTGCTAATAACTAGCTAACTAACTAACTAACTACAAGTTAAAGGCTAGGTTTTTTTTCCTTCTTTTCATATATTGCGTTTTTTATCTTTAGCAGACTTTCAATTTTTTTTTGTCATCAAAGACAGAAAAACTGTCTAAATAAGTGTTGTTTTGCTCAGTTATATAAAACAAAGGTAACAAGTTTTTCTTTTATTATAATAAATAAATAAAAATGATCTCCATCAATATATAACAAACCTACAACATGGATTTTTTTCTAAATTCTCAGACAAGTTTTTGTTTTTATTTTTTTGTAATATTTCTATTCCCCAAACCTCAGGGTCATTTTGTGTTAGTTTTGAATTTGGATTGGTAATTTATTGATAATCCCAATTATGATTTTTTTGTCTTTTTTTAGCCACTTTTATTGTTTATATTTAAATTTTCAACAGCTCACAGAAATGCTCCTGTGCTTTGTCAATTTATGGATAAAACTAAATCCGTTTTATCACTTCACATAGAAATATTTTTAATCTTCAAATGGTTTTTCTTTTACTCTCATTTAAGTATTTATCAGTGTTGTCAAAAACTCCTCTGTCAGACATGATTTTGTAAAAGTCTGAATGAATTACAGACAAAGCTTGTGTTGAGCAATATATCTTCATTTAAAAAGAGATAAACAGATAAATAAATAAATAAATGATGGGTACACTCAAAAAACATTTTTAAAAATTGTGTGATATTTTTTGTGTTTACTTAAAGTCAATGTAAAGTAAATGTTACCTTTACTCACTTCAGTGGAAACAGTTGCAATATTTTTTTTAATTAAATACATTATATCTGGTTTTTCAGTGTAGATGGACAGATATATGGTATACAAAATAAAATATAGGTCTGGAAAAAAAAATACTTGTGTTGCCAATTTTTCTGATTTAAACAAGTCCATCAGAAAACTTGACATGTAAATGCAGCTAGAAGTTTTATGATGACCAAAATTCAAAACTTCAGTTCTAACACAATGTCTGCATCATTAGATGATAGAGGATTAAATCAAACTCCTTTTGCTGAAAATTGCAATAAAAAAAACTGAAAATATTTCCCACTGTTGTTTACAACTAAATTCTGCAATAAGTTTTGATCAGTTATGGAGATTCGTCAATATTCAAATGTAAACAAACGACTTGTAATTTTTTGCAGCAAAGCATGACTCAGCTGATTTCACTCATTTATTACAAAATCTGCCGTACAGCCTTGGAGGTGAATGATGCGTTTTTGGTGTTGACTTTTATAATTATATACAAAAAAGTAATTAAAATAAAAGAACTAAAAAAATCTGACAGGTATTACAGCTTTAAACAATATTTGTTATCATTGTGGATATTATTGCTTTTCATTAAAAAAAATAGTTTTGTGCTTCAGAAATCTTGTACTAAATAAAGTGATGCTGATTTGAAGCTGTGATTTTCTCATTTTAAAACTTTTGGTGTTTGTCTTCATCGGCTCAAGAACAATTTACTTTGTAGATTGTTTCTGAGGGATCCACATTTTGTATTTCTCTCTTAAGAGTTTTAATACCATACCATACCATACCATACCATACCATACCATACCATACCATACCATACCATACCGTACCATACTAATAAAGCAGTTAAAACAACACAAGGCCAACCAAAGTGCTGTACAATAAAAGTCATAATAGAAATATCATAATAATATATAATATATAATAATAAATTAATAATTGATTAAAACTGATCATGACAATATTGCTCTGTAATCAATTTTAGGTCAGATTAGGACCTCCTTGTGCTTCTACTGCAAATCTGAAACAAACTTCCAGAAACCTGCAACACAGCTGAAACAGTGAGTTCCTTTAAATCGAGGCTAAAACCCCCTGTTTAGAGTTGCCTTACATGGAACATTGATCAACATATTTGATGTGTATTTTCTTGATGATTTTGATGATGGCATTTGATAAAATGCAATGTTTTTTGCTTGTTTCATAATTGTTGACTGTATTATGTTTTTATGATGTAAAGCACTTTGAACTGCCTTGTTTCTGAAACCTTCTATACAAATAAACTTGACTTCTTCCTAAAACAGTGGGAGAAATTTTCTGTGGAAATGTATACAATGATGTGTTGTTCATCCTGTATGTGACACAACTAAATTACAGGATGCTGGATAACGGGGATGTTTCAGTCAGGACTGTCAGATGTATGATGTGGCAATGATATCTCTGAAGGAACTGCGTAATCTGTAGATGCTTCAAACACTAAGACATGACTTAACATGCAGATCTTTAAACCCTAACCCACCAAACACGTAAGTGAATAAAAACAGAAACATACTATGAAAACAAACCAGGCAAACAGCTGGGTTATAAAACTATTTGTCGCAGAGAGATAAGATAAGGATCAGCCTATCTCATACGTGTACCGATGATGGAGAAGAGAGAAACAAGTTGCTTCCACCGTGTTTGGCCAACAGGAAAGACTGCACGTGTCCTTTTCTAGTTGTTGCTCCAGTTTAGCCTCTTTGAGCTTGCTCCATTACCAACTGATGGTGGCTTTGACCCACACTCAGCCTGTTTTAGACATTTTGTCTTTCTGATAACAACCTCTACACTCACGCTCAGGGACTCTGTGAAGAAGTGATAGTCAGGGTATGAAGGAGAAATGGACCTGAGCATGCAGACTGACACATAGAACTCAAATTAAAAAAAATAATTTTACTGTAATCAAAAACAGAAGCCTTCTATGGTAGCAACATACTTATGGAACTGATGACGAGACACAACGAGAACCGGATGTGGCCTAAAAGTGCAACAATGCTCAACTGATGATGGAGGGCAGACTGAAGACTGGGACTAAAGGGCCCAGCATGCTCCATCTGAAGCCGAACAGTCTGCCTGATCAACAATCAGTTTTAGGTAGCAGAGTAGTTAAAGCCATTGATTTCCAAGCTCTTTCAGCATAAACAGACAAGCCCACAAACTTTGCATAATAACTTTGTATGTGGAGGGGGGTGAAAAGTTCAGCCTGGGTCTTGTGACAAAACAACGTGGGCAACATGAAGCCAAGAACAAAATAACAATTTTCATCATGCAACAGCAACAAAAGCTATGTTTAAATGGACATAAATAATCAAAATAAAAGGACAATCAGAATAAAAATGCATCATATAAAAGCCCCAGCTGGAATATTCTAATTTGATTTAGCTTGATTGGAATAAATTAGTAATCCGAATGAGACGGGGGGTTTATGCTGATTAATAATCCAAACATGTGCATAAACACTTATTCTGATCATGTTACTGTAGTTGTGGAAAACTGACCTGACTGTGACATATGTCAACCTGATGATCCACTGGTTTCTGGTCTGTGGAGGGAGGGGCTATAGTTAAAAGGCAGCACAGAACTTTTGAGGATGTTTATTTCCTCCCGCTCTCTCATCCGATAAAGAAGACAAACAGCAAACGTTGCTTTGCAAAAAAAATGTTCCTTCACCCGTAGCTCAATCAGGGAGTGCAGTAACGTCTTTACCATTATTAAAACCTGGCGTGGGTCCATTCCAGATGCTCAGAAGGCAAGTACGTTTGTTTATGTTCTGAAGCAGAACTTCTTCTTCTGTGGTTTTGTGGTTATTGAGAATGTATTTTGCAGGTTTGGATGGACCATGCGGAGGCCTTAATGAGGAGAAGGATGCAGCTGAGGCTAAATGAGATAGGGAACAGGTGCACAAAAATCACAAAAAAAATGAGCAAACAGGATAACATAAGAGGATAAAACAAACAAATAAAAATAAAAAAAACTGAATCTGACAAAAATTACAGATTTGTCTTATTTCAACTCTAAAACCCCACAATTATTTTGTGTAGAACTCTATGCAAAAGTTTTGAGTCAAAGGCAAAAATACTATATATATACAGTACAGACCAAAGGTTTGGACACACCTTCTCATTCAAAGAGTTTTCTTTATTTTCATGACTATGA
>JARVJO010000173.1:2529845-2545700 GCA_031762555.1 Cynodonichthys magdalenae | reverse complement strand
CAGGATCTGACCCAGCATGGATTAAAACAGGTAAGAGAAAAGCTAAAAGACTTTTGTTATACAACTGCTCAAAAAATGAATAGAACTTTCAAATAAAACATCATAGATCTGAATGAATAAACATTCTTATTGAATATTTTGTTCTAAACAAAGTTGTATGTGCTGACAGCAGGTGAAACATTTTGTCAATCAGTGTTGCTCCATAAGTGGACAGTTTGATTTCACACAAGTTTGATTTACTTGGAGTTACATTGTGTTATTTAAGTGTTCCTTTTACTTTTATGAGCAGTATATATATTATGTTTCTCAGTTACAGAAGGACAAAATTTATGTAATAAAAATAAAACACCTACATGACATTGTAATTCTGTGTTATTATTTTAATTTGTTTAATAAATACACTGGCGTGATACAACTTAGTTTAGTTTTTCTTTTTGCTAATTTTAGCCTTTTTCTCCTATTACTTGCTAAAATTATACTTCTTTCTGCTGTCCAGCACCTTGAGCTGCTGTTTGAAATGTGCTTTATAAATAAATATAGTTAAAAATTGAAACTCTTTTGCTATATTGTATTTTTGTGCATTCAGCTTCTTTTTGCTAATTTGAGCTGTTTTCTTCATTGAGTTCCTTTCTGCTTATTTCAGCTGTTTTCTGCAGTTTTAGCTATAGTTCAGCTGTTATTAGCTAAAATTATCTTTTAAGTTAAATTCATTTTGGGGGCAATTTCAGTTTCTTTCTGTTAAATTCTGCAAACGTGCTCCTTTTATTTCTTTATGCTAAATTCAGCATGTTCACATGCATATTTTAGCCAGTTTGATGCACATTTTGGCTGTTTTAGCTATTTTAGAACAACTTATAATGTTTTTGTAGTTTCATACTTTTTTTGCCAGTTTTACATTTTTTACACCACTTTCATCATCTGCAAGCTAATTTTAGCTTGTGTCTGCTACCTTTAGGTTCTTATTATGCTAATTTAACTTTTTTCTGCTATTTTAGCTATTTTTCTGCTAATTTGTGCTTTTGTGCTACTTTCTGCTAATTTGTGCTTTTATGCTTTTTTGAATTAAACTTTAGCATTCAGTTAAAGTATTCAGCAAGACGCATTCATGCCGGAAATACAATTTCTCTAGTTTAGTGTTTAATTTTAACAAGCCAATGTTCAATGTTGGCTAACTCTAACAGTGGCAAACATCCAAACTTTATAAGTTATCAACAACAACCCAATATAGCCCTGAAGAAAACAAAACTTTACATCAAACTCAAATCAAGTAACTCCTCCTTTATAAAATTTTTTTTAGCTTTATCTGCGATCGACACATTCTATCTTATCAAAAAGAGCTCACACCAAAATATTATTTAAAACGTGTCAAAGTGTGGCATTTAATACAGCATATAAATCACTCTAAGGACCCGTTACTCCTTCAAGAATGTAATTACATACTTTCAAATAAAACATGAAAGGGCCCAACAAGTTTTAAAATGTAGTGTGTGCTCCCAGGACAGCAGGAAGGAATTCCAAGCAGCTGGAATATGCTAACATCCCTTTGTGGGTGAACTATGGTCCCAAACAGGGCGAAAAGAAAAAAGTTGGTATTTAACCAATCACAGGCACTAAAACTTATATCTTAACTTGACTGGTTTTCAACCTATAAGTAGCACAGACTGTAAAAACATTTATGTTTAATTATTTATTTGATGTAACAATGCTTCTTGGCAATAAATCATATAGCAGGCACCTGATTGGCAGCACCTGAAGGTATCAGAAGCTCAAAACAAGTGTCAACAGCAAAATAAGCTTTTTGACAGAGAAGATTTGGCTTTTTTTTTAACATGTGCAACTCACATACTCAACTCCCACAAATGTATGTTCCATACAAATGTGGCACCATTTAAAAGGGAAATTAACAGGCATTGCTACAACAAGGAAATAATCAAACAAACACTTTTCCTTACTTTTTGTGCTAAATTTACATTCAAGTTAACAGAATAAATACAAGGTAAATGTGCATGCCTAAGATTTAGTCTAATCCATAGTTTTCTTTAGATTTTGCTGTTGGTGTTGAAAAAAGGGTTAAGTTATTAAATAAATAATCATGTTATATGCTCACCTCTTTAGAAAAATAAAATGTAAAAATGCTGATGTTCTACATGATTGGCAGCAAGTTTCAATAGAAAAGGTAAGGTGGGGAAAAATGTAAATGTAATAAAGTTCAAACTCAAGATTTTAAGCTGCCATGGTTATTCATTAATAATAGTTTTTTTAATTGAGGTAAACATTATAAACAAATATTATTTTACATGTCTTTGAACAAGTGGTTTGGTGCTGTCCTAAAGCAACTCTAACCTAGAGAATGTTATAGCACTTCATCCAAACAGTATTTTAGAAACCCTTTCATGTGTCATCATCAGTTTATCATTGCATTATTATGTAAGACATATTTTAATATGGCTTACATTTGCTGGAGGCAAATTACGCATATTTCTATATAAATAACTGTGAATTTTGGACATGACTAAAAGTTCTGTTATACAAAAAATGCCACAGGAAGTGTGGCAAATGTTTAAAATTTTAGTTATTTAAAGCTAGGTCCAATTAACTTTAACTTTGGCCCCACTTGGACCAGCTGTTAGCTCATCAATCCAGCCAAAATTCAACTCTATTTCTTCCAACTCTGACCATTCAAAGAGCTATCTACAACAGGTAAGATATTCATTGTTTATACCCTTTCCACAAAACTCCATTTCAAAATATCTGAATTGTTTCTTTAAGTCCAAATGAGAAAACCTTTTCTAATAAGTCTACAGCAGTTTATCTCCACAGTTCTTAACCAACACAGAGTTGAACTCATTTCATTGTTACATATTTGTGATACTTCTTTGGGTTTATCCCACATGGACTCTTACACACTAACAAAACCCTCACATTTTTGTTTTCATTTTTGTTCTATTTACATGATTTGTATCTGAGATGACTAATGTGTTCCTGGCACCAGTGCAGTAATAAGAGCATGATTTTGATTGTGTATTTTACAGTGTTTAGTGGCCTACCGGTCAGCTTTATTGGCAATACTTTATGTACATATTTTGCAGCCTGTACTCTGACTGATTATGTGTTTGACTCAAATGTCAAAACACAAATAAAAGTAGTATGAACTAATTTGTTAGGATAAGCCAATCTGTTTATCAAACTTCAGCCTGGATTACATTTTTTTATTTTAGGGAGAGTGAATTTGTTTGTAATATTCATATTGAGCAGCAGCTGGGTGCACAGTTGTCACTTAGAAAGTATGTGACTCTAATATATCATCAGTTCAGCAAACTTTCCAGCAATTAAATTCACATTAATAGAAGGAATAAAAAAATTAATTGCCAAATAGCAGGTTGGATTGTAGCGATATAAGCTTAAAGGGCTCTGGTGCAAAGCTGATTTAAGCTTGGCTCTGTATCCAATGACTCACCCCTGATGTAATATTTCATGGTGCAGTTAGGTGTTACTCTCAGGGGTGTCTGGTCGGCTGCTTGGGATTTGGCACGGAGCAGTAGGAGGTCCGGGGATTAGGTCACCACCTCATTAAGAGATCCAGGAATGCTGAAAGCCACGATCTGAAATCAGTTTCACTGTATTTTCTGTGTATTTGTGTCATAAGCTTACAGTAAACAGGAGCAAAGGAAGCTGCAGTATAAGATCCCTTCAACAGGAGGGGAATTTCACACATTTTAAGAAAGGGAAATGTCCCAACATTGCTTTAGTGGTAGCAGCATCTAACTCGTTTTGCTGGAATGGTTGACGTTGTAGGAGTGGTCAGAATGTCTTGGCAAAGTCAGTAGCAACAGAGCCTTTAAGCTTCAAAGTATGAGCCCACTGCGGTTGGTTTTGGGTGGGAATTCTGCAGCTATGATTTTAATTGTGACATTACACACCACAGTGTGTTACTGTAGTGGGCTGTAAAGTGCTTTGTCAAAGAAGGAACTTTTCTGAAAATACACATTATTTGAACATATATTCAATTTTAGGGGTGGTAATGTATAATCAAACAGTAAAGAAACAAAACATTTTTCCCTCAGGATGCATGGGTGCCAGTGCCACCAGTTTGTTTCACAGTTTGAAGAAGTCCATCTTTAAAAAACATGGTTGCATGTATACTTTACTACACAGAAAATGTTTTGTCAAGATCAGCTGAACACCAAGAATTTTACAACGGAGGCACACTGTAAACCTTTAGGAAGAATAATCAGTGTCAGAGGGTGCAACTGAATATGTAATAAATGTTCTATCAAAATGATTTTTGACAGTTTATTTGGATTAAATGACTCAATACGCTTAAAATTAAGGACGTTGAATTCCTTGAAGGGATGCATATTGCACCCCACTTTTTATAACAGTATTGAAATTCAAGATGGCCACCAAAGCCATGCCTTACAAAACATGTTAATGTTCGTAACGTGTGGAAAATGACTTTCAGCTACTACCACTATAAACTTCACTTCGTTATTTTGATTTTGAATTAATTTATAGCCATTTTAGTAATGGCAAAAGGTGATTAGCTTTGAAAACGTTTTGAATTAGAGTGACTCAAAATTTCAATCAGTTGTAAATTATCTGTTGTAATGATTTCCTGCAAACCAAGACTTTTTAAAGAAAAAATAAACTACTCTATGGGAGGGGGAAAAAACAAATGTTTTTTTTTGCCTGCAGCTGCAGAATAATGGTAATAAATCCAGTTAAACATAGCCATATTTAATGTTTTTGCTTCCCGTCTGATTCACAGAACAAACTGAGATTGTGGCAGATATGGTTTTTGATTTTGGAAAATGTGTTTTTGATGCTAATAAAATAAATAAACAAGGAGTTCTGAAATGAGTCAGAAGCTTTAGTGGTGAGGATGTTGGGTAATACTTAATGGATGCAGCTGGACAGCAGACAACTACGCAGACTTAAAAGTAAAGATGGTTCATCCTTTTAAGGACATTCCTTTGTCAGAATACTAATTGTTTCTCAAAGTCTTTAAGCAAAAACATAAAAGGCCTTGTTTCTGTTGAATTCATAATGAATATGAAGCCGTTTATACACAACTTTCCAAAATTTAGGAAACAAAATGACACAAAATTAAATCATTGTATTTGAGAGGAACATGTTCACTCACATTTTTATGTTAGTTGATTCCCCCAAGGAAGACCCAGGAAACACTAGACAGACTATGTCTCAAATCATGGGCTGCAGCCAGTGTACATTTGTCGGCCGCATACGACGAGTACTGTCCCAATTTGAAGGATCCTTCTCATGCGGCCGAGGAATGCAGCCCACAAAATCTTGAAAATCAAGGATGCATCCGAGCTTCCCGGTCGAGGACATCCCAAGATTCAATGTGCCGACAGCAAACTAAACAAAAAAATGAAGATGGTGGAGTTTTTATTTTTTTTTACCAAAATCACTATGGTAACGGTGGTCACACAAACATGCATCAAGCCAACATCAAACGAAGGCTAGACCGTCTCATTTCACAACAATTTCATGCAGCCTACCCTGACTGGGAAGGATGTGGCCCAGCTGAGCTATGTACTCATGAGGATGTGGCCCATTAATTGAGACACAGCCGCTGTCTCTGGACTGGCCTGAAAATGCCTTGGAATCCTCCCAGAAGAGCTGGAAGAGGTGCTTCGGGAAAGAGAGGTCTGGGCCTCCCTGCTCAAGCTGCTGCCCCCACGACCCAACTCCGGATATAATGGATGGATGGCCGGTTTCAGAAAGGTTCTTGTGTACACGAACGGCCGATATGCAGCACAAATGTTTGTTTCACTCAAAATGGGCGTTGCATAAACTGGATCTAAGGCCCAGTTAGAACGGTTTTTTTTTTCACACACTGTGGCTTTGAATTATTTGACGTTCACACCTGGAAGTTAAAAGCTTTCACTGCTCAAAGGTACCTCAAGAATGGCAGCAAAAGCAGGGTTGTTGACCACAAGATAAACAAAGATTTACAAAAACTGCTACTTCCTGTTTGCCGAGATGGCCTGGAGAGGACATCTGAGAAAACCATTTGTTTTGGGCCATGATTGTGTGTAACTCCATTATGTTTCAGAGGCTTCAGAGCTCTTTAAACCACCAGGGTCTTATTATTACCTGCGTCTGATGAACACCAAATGAAGGCAGGTGGTCACCTTTCATCATGGAATGATGGGAATGGGTTCTGTAAGGCGAAAATGTGTGACACATGCACGGCTGTGACATCACCACTTTTAAATGTCCTGTTGCTCAAGGTGACAGGAACCATCTGAGGGGATCAAAGGAGCAGCGGTGTGCATGTAGCACAGCACGTGAATATTTCAGGCTCGCTTGTAGTTAATGCTTCAATTTTATGATGCTAGAAGCTTGTTGAATGAATCACAGCATGGAGTTGCTTTTAAATCCACTTTGGGATTTAATGTGTTTACAAGAGGATCCTTTGACTGTGAGGAATGTCAGGTTTATTTCTGGGTGGATATTGAGTTCATCCAGAAACACTGAGATAACACAGGTCAGCGATGGTCCACCTTAAAACTCTGACACTCATCCAATCTCTTTCACAGGGTTCGTTCTATTTGTGCAACCCTGGCTACACAAAAAAACCCCATAAAACTGAACACACACACAACCACAAACACACACCCGCACATGCACAACTACCCACTACCGCTACACTGCCCACACTCTATTTCAGTCTGGACTTTACTATTCCAGAGCCCACAGGCCCCACCACATAGAGAAGACTGTGTAGGGCTCCTTAACCCCAGTCAGTTCAGGGGAGCTGCTGCTGAGGGGTGGGGCAGGGGAGGCGGAGGTGGAAAAGGTGGGGTGAAGGTGGTGGTGGTGGTTGTGGGGGTTGTAGCGCTATCTTGCAGCTGTTTCGCTAAGGACGGCGAAGGTCTCCCAGCATAAATTTCACTGATATCACCTCCATCAGAGGCCCATAAAGCTGATTTATTATAAATAATCGCTCTCGTGTGTTTACTGTGCGCATTCTTCAGCCTGCAACATCTTTCAAAGTGAGCACTTGCAGGTGCTCTGGCTCAGTCTCCAAGGGGCAGACTGGAGGAAATCAAGGAAACAAGATGGAAAAAACAAAAACAACCCAGAGTAAGAACATGAAGCAGGGAGAGGGGGGGACTAGAAGACATTTAAAGCATTCAAATGCCAAAAATATAAAGAAACTGTGAATCAAACTGCTAAAACCTAGAAAAAAATAAACAGGTCTAACATTCTTTGAAGGAATATGCATATTGCCCGCCACCTTTTATGCCCTGAAACTAAGATCACCTGATGAAAAGACGAAACAGAGTTAAAACCATTTTGGTCACAACATGTAAATAATGTTATGTGTGTAAACTGTCGGTCCTTAAAGTAAGTGTTGTGAATTAATGTAAGGCACTACCACTCAAATTTTAGCCTCAAATCTGTAAAATTGAATTTATAGCTGAAATTATAGCTGTTTTTGTGTTTGCAAACATCATGTTTGCTTTAACAAATTTCTGTCAGTTTTAAAAGGGATCTTATGGACGTAAAGTGATGGAAACAAGTTTTAAGGGCTTCTGACGTGGCAAAGACAAAAGTGACATGAATCACCGGTTGGTTTTGGTCTGAGCTGGATTACTGTAAACAGAATATAATATGATAATTTCCCCCAGAGATTAAATGAATTCCTGATGCAGTGTTCTGTCATTTACCATCAGTGAATGTTGTTTCCTTCTGCCGGTCTGTTCTTGGTTAAGACAGCAACTTCTGAATTAAAACACATGCAAAGCAGCCTATACCACCACCCTCTGGTAACACCAAATAACTTCTTTTTATTTTTTTCTTACTTTAAGCCATTTAATGGAATATATATATATATATATATATTTTTAACTCAACAGTCCCATCTAAAGATTTTGTGTTTAAAAGCTGAAGTCATGACTGTAAAAGCAACAACTGTGTAGGTCTTTTGAGGATGTCATGTCTCCTGGTTGCCACCTGCTGAAGGTTTTCTGGGTACATAGACTGAGATAGACCCAGAACTTGGGTGGAGGTGGAGATCACCTTTAGATCCTCCCAGGAGAAAAGGGGGAAATTTAGATTTCCAACCTGACTTTGAAAAATAAAAAAATGGATGGATGATTGGAAGAAATGGTTAATTTTTACCAGTATCATAAAAATGAGTATGTTTTATTATTGAAGTGGCACTAAATATGGGAGTTAAGGATTTGGGATTTTTATGTTGCTTTAGTGCATAACCTTATTTTTGTACTTTTTTGCATATACTTTAGCTCCAGAATGCAATAAGAACAAGAACTTTAGGGAATATATTGTGAAAATGACTTATTAGTTGGGAGTTATTTAATGACAAAGCTTTGTTTATATAATGTAATAATTGTTCCACACTTGATCTATTGTATTGAAGTCTGGGGGAAAGCATGTAAAACAATTACAAATCCCATCTTTACTTTACAGAAAAGAGCCGTAAGAATTATCACCAGAAAACATTACAGACACCCATCAAATATATTATTTTATCAATTGAAATTATTGAAATTTCATGAATTGGTTGATTATAATATTTTGCAGGTTATGTTTAAGGCTCATAAAATGAATTGCCTTTAAATAGCCAATTAAATTTTGTTAAGAGAGTAAATAATAATAATATTAAAGGGGCAATATCAATGTCAAAATCAATGTCTTCTACCAGCTGGACCCTCCCGCTCTCGGCGTCTCCTTAGTTATTCCCGTAACGTGAAGAGAATTGCATTTCTTTTTCTATGCCTCCAGACAGCAGTAACATCGCCAAAACTTGTTGATATGACAGAACAAGTACAACTTTCCTGACAGTAGCAACATGTTCCTGATAACTTCTCTCCATTTTCCTGGGATGTGTAGTCCCTGCGAGTTTGCGACTCCTACTTCCTGTTTACTACAGACATGCGTCTGACGTAATTACACTTTGCGTAGCCTGGTCAATTCGCATCAAGCCAGTTGATGGAAACACGTCTTGAGTCCCTTTTATTATTTATGTCCTTTTTGCGAAATTTAAAATTTGCTCAAAATTCAAATTAAAATTGGATGGAAACACGGCTATAGTTACTTTACTAAGGTACAGAATTTAAATATATGCCTGAGAAACACATAATATTGCCCCTTTAAGCGACTGGAGATGTTTGTAAAGCCAAAGACTGAAGGACCGATGTACTTCAGTCCAAGGAATAAGAATGTGGAATAATCTGGAAAGTGATTATAAAAATGCTGGCTTGATAAATTGCTTTATGATGGACCATGAAGGCTCATGTTAGACCCAACCACTGGGTCAACCTTTTTGACCTAATATTTGGTCAAATCAATTCAACTTGAGACTCAGCTGTGCTGACTTATTAAAATAACCCAGCAGTTGTTAGTGTTTAAATGCTAATATGTGTGAATTGTCATTTTGCAATCAGAGATAACAACTAAAGATAACAAACCATGACTACATATGACCAAGAGGAAGTGTCCTTCACTGTGGCCTGGTTGACTTTCTCTCCTCTTCATCTCATCTTGGTTTTCTACAGCGACATGACAGAAAGGAAGAGTCGGGCCAGAAGAAACCAAGGAGGTGGAGCTAAACATCTGGGCCCTGCTTTTGGAGCCCTCAAGTAAGTCGACGATCGTTCAAATGAGGACTGAGAAGGAGAGAAGAAATGTGAGTCATTCCAGAAATGCAAGGGAGCTGCTTGCTTTGTAAACACAAACAGGACAAAACTCTGCAGCTGCATCATTGTGTCTGCTTGACCTCACATGCAGACTTGCATAATAATAATAATAATAATAATAAGTCAAATATGTCGCAAAGATGGTGCCAAAAAAGAAAAAAAAAAATCTGAAAGATTTTGTATGCAAAAAGCCAAAAGAAGACCTGGGATTAGTTTGAAAGTCTGAAGGCAAGGAAAGAAAAGAGCAGTGGGAGCTCTGGGTTTGGCAAGTGAAGAGACGGGGAAGGTTATGAGGAAATCTTTCACTTTGATGGAAGCCTTTTAGCAAACCTGTCAGGGATGAATGCGCTCACCTCAGGCTCAAACAATCCCCCTGCAACCTTTCACTTCCAGCACCCCCCCCCCCCCACCCCCCCGTTTTTATTTGCAGAGCACTTCAGGGCAGGCGGCTTTTTGCTAACTTTAAGCTACCATTGTTTCCAAAGCACCTGCTATGCCATGTAGGGCGGTTAAGGCTTTGTATTTATTTGGAAACGTGCACACACACACACGCGAACACGAACACACACACATGCAGCAACATGTAAACAAAAACCCACAGTCGTCCTGCCACCAGTCCACAATCTGGCTTGTGTTTGCTTTCTGGAATTTTTTCACAGTGTGGAAACATTTAGCTCAGATGAAACATGCATTTATCTATTTTTTTTTCTTCCTCTCAAACCGCAGCCCCTAAAATCAAATAAACGAGGGAGCTCTATTCTTTTCTTTTCCTCTATAAAGGCCCATCAAGAGGAATGCTGGTAATCCATGTCTACTCCTCCACCAGGCCTTGTTCCCCTCATTACCAGCCATGTTGTTCCTATTACGCCTCAACATCCTCTGCTCTTATCAAGATGGACGCACGGAGATGTCATTTCATGTTTGCTTGTTTTGCTGTTTTTTGTCTCCTTAAATATGGAAAATGAATTTACTGCACTGAACCAATTTACTGCACTAATGTGAAAAACTCTTCTTTTTTTTTCTTCCTTTTTCTTGCTCTAATTCAGGCTGGCATTCTTGACTTCTCGTATAAATCTAATTTAGCTCTACTTTAAGGAAAAGAGAAGAAAATCTTGTCATTAATCATTCTATGTGTTTGTTTTTTTAAGAACTGTCTTGTTTCTTTCCAAAATGAATATGATCCCTTTATAACTTGTTATTTGTAAAGCCATATTTCTTCATGTAAAGATCATGTTATTTTCTGCTGCTGAGGCTTCCAATCCATCATAAGGCATTAATTTTTGACAGGTCGTTTTCTGTGGCTCATGTTGTTATTCGTGTGTGTAATGCTTGTGTTTGTGTTTCTGTGTCTGTCTGTTACCAAAATATCCCATGATTTTAATGAAACTTGAAGAAAGCAATCACTTTATATATGTGTACAACTGATTAACTTCAGAAGCTAACCCAGTTTATTTAAAACACACACACACAAAAAGGCTGATTAATGAATTTTACATGTATTGACCAAAGATTTGGTGTAAAAGTTGAGAGTCATCCCCAACAAATTTTCTGAGTACCAAGAGAATGCTCATACATTTTGCATAACATGTTATCGTTACCTGTTTTGGCTTAACTCTGCCTGTCTGTTAGCACACTAGTTAATGAAATATTGATTAGATCCAAATGAAACCTTTGGAAAACATTTGTTGGATGTGATTGATTAAGTCATGAAGCCAATACGATTCAACTTGGATGTCACAGCTAATCAACCTTACCAAACACAAAAGTGGTTATGACAGAACCAGAGCTCAGTTTAGATGTGGTAGTAGTTGAAAGTCATTCCCTGCATATACTTTGACATGACATCAACTGAGATTGTCTTAAGAAATGTATAAAGTTTGACTAAAACATTGCTGTCATTTCTCACCATAAAGCAATTTTTGTCTAAAATCTTGTGATGAAAGATGGTATTTAATTCTTTCTTTAGGAAAAAATATATATATATATATATATTTTAAATAATATCCCCCAGAGATAAAGTTCACATTGAGGTTATCAGTAGTCAGTATCCTACCTGCAGTAGACATCAGACTGAGAAATCAGCTTGTCAGACAGGCACCTCTTCCTGAGCAGATTTCAGTCACCTATAGTAGAACTCGAACTTGTTAGAGTGGTTTAAATTCATATCTTAATGTAGATTTTATATGACTTTAAGTTTGCTTCATATGATTTGTACTGCAGACTGTATGTATTAGAACATAGTTGCCACATCTTCCTCTTGAAACGCAAAATGTTGATTAGTATGGAGGACCAAAACTGACATAATCAAAATTAAAAGCAGAAATGTATAAATTGCTCAATAAATAAATTAATTAATAAATTCACTTAAAATGCACTAATTAATTTTAAAAAGGAGAACTTTACCTCATGTTGTATAATTTAATTGACCTTCAGTTTGCATATCTATAAGATACTAAAATAAGATGTGATCAATTTGGGGTTTAAGTTGTTTTAAAGGTTGAAATCTGAAGCAGTCTCAAGTCTAATCAGATAATAAGAATTTCCTAATGATTTTGTAAACTGAGATTGTCCTTATTACTGTCTGCTGCAGGTAGGTTACTGACTACACATTCCCTCTTAAAACAACCACATATAAAAAGATCATGAAGAAGACTTAATTGGCTGTTCATTTTCAAACCCAAATCAAATCAAATTTTATTTGTCACATATGTACATAATAATACGCAATACTACATGCAGTGAAATGCTTTTTGCGAAAGATCTGCACACACACAGCAAAAACCAGAGTGTTAAAATTTCAGTATTAAACTTTTCAGAGTTGATTTTATTTCCTAAAGTGTTATTTTAACACTTTCTGAGTTAACTGACAGCCAGTGTTAGTGTTAATTCAGAGTTGATTTCATCAGTGTTGTCTTAACTCTGGAAAGAGTTAAATAAGCTCCACCCACTGTTAAGTAACACTTAAAAGTGTTATATGTTATACAGTGTTGTCATATAACACCCTGTAGTGTTGATTCTGAAAAGCCCTGCCCTCTTCCACCTCATGCCAAATGAACCAGAATATTCAAAGCAAGGAATGCTGGGTAATCTTGTAGAAATTATGTGTTTTGCATGTGTGTGACTATTAAAGATATTCATGAGTGTAAAAATGAGTTGTTCTGGTTAGTTTTTTGTTCAGGTTAGTTGGTTGTTCAAGTTTAAGTGTGTGTTATTGGTCATAAATCGACACCATGAGTGAGAGGTACTTCCTGGTGTGAAGGTCAACTCTGTTTTGCTGCCATGTTCATACAGAGTACAATCTGCTCTGTAGCCTACAGTGTAAAACTTACTCTGATTTACTAAATAGAGATGGGATAAATGGCTCTTTGAAGGGATCTGGATCTTGAGGAGCCGTTAGTTTCATAGAGCCATTCAAAAGAGCCGTTCGATTTTGAACGAGTTACGTCATCACGCTGGGAAATACATCGTCGCGGTACGTGATGACGTCATCCCGTTAGGTGGGTGGAACCATGTGTTTTGACAAACAGAAACCCCTCCCCCTTTCCCTGTGAGCTTCTGTACTCCACTGCTCTGCCTGTTTTCAGTGAAAAGGTAAAGCGGGAGCGATTTAAGGATGAAAAAAATAACGATTGTTTGAGGAATAAAACTATAAAACTACAAATGGCTCGTTACCGCCCGCGATCGGGCTCCTATTGTTCGTTGTAAAGAGCCGTTCAAAAGATTCGGATCGTTCGTGAACGTCACATCTCTACTACTAAATGCAGAACGCACTTCATATGTAATGAAAATCAAAACAATAAATGCTATCCCCATTTGTGTAAGGAAACGACACAATTCTAATGTTAAAAATACTCTTTAATGTGTCAATAAATGACACGATGCATGTTAAAATTTTAACACTAACAGTGAAAGAGAACATTATGAGTTAAAAATGTCCCTATGCAGTGTCAAAGATTTAACATTATTAAAGAGTTAAATATTAACATTTTAAACGTGTTAAATATTAACACTTTTCAAAGTGTAATTTTAACTCAGAGTCTGTATATAACTCAGAAAAAGTTGTTAAATTTAACACTGTGAGTTAAATTAACACTTTGCATTTTGCTGTGCACAGAAGCTAAATATTTAAATCAAAACCAAAATTAAAATGCAAGAAATGCTGAAGGTGGAAATCAATAAAATTAACAAACACTCAGGTGTAAAATGTACAACATAATCAAAATGTAAAAATAAAAAGTTTGTTTGTCGAAGTTTGTCTCTTAGGGCCACAAAGAGTCTGCAATGTCATAAGTATTAACGCAATTTTGTCACTTTTCTTCATCAAATTTTGCCTAAATTTATAATTACATTTAACTTTTCCGGTGATATTAAAGATACATCTTATGCAAATTATAATTGACACTAGATTATTAGGATTCCTTAAGAAGTTCTTTTGAATTTATTAACATGTTTTGCTTTTATCTGCAATAACTTTCTCTCATAAGCTGAATGTGTGGCAGGACAGACACACTGCGGCTGAGAAAGGTGCAAGAAAGAAAGAAAGAAATGGGGGCTGAAAGACTACAATTAGCCAGTGTATGAACAAGTTCTTGTTTATTGACTTTCAGAGGGAAACTTTATTAACCTGCCCAGCCTTGAATGAAAGACACCTGCTGCTGCCACTTAGGCTGTCATTTCTGCAGTGAAAAGCCGCAGGGAGGGTCCTCACTATACCCACCGCTGCCTGCTGTTCCATTGTTGAGTGCTCCATCATCCAGCAATTGAGTGCTAAAGTGTTTACAATGAGATTGGCTTTTGTTGGCTATTGTCGCTAAGCTGACAGACCTTTTCTCTTCACTTGACAGCAATCAAATTATGGTGGACAAAACCACAGAATCCAGTTTTGGTCCTTTTGTCTGCCATTATAAAACAAACTCTGGGTCTGCTTGATTTTTTTCCTTTCAGGTTGCTATTGGTGAAGAGGTCAAATACAAAGGAATTAATTTAACTAAACTGCTAACACAAGGCAACCAGTTACAAAAGATTTATTTTCCTTTTGGCGGCTCCCTTCTTCAGGGGTCACGGTGACGAGTGAACTCTTATCAAATATTTGGCAATATCTTTACACTGAATATCCTTCCTGAGCAGAATTTGAGGCAAATTTTTATTTTTTTCCTCTTTTTAGTGCCATCATACATCGTGGGTTCTCTCCGGGTGCTCTGGCTTCCTCCCACAGACCAAAAACATGACTGTTAGGTTAATTGGTAACTCTAAATTGTCACTAGGTGTGAGTGAGAGAGTGAATGGTTTTCTGTCTCTATGTGTGGTCCTGTGATGGACTTGCGACCTGTCCAGGGTGTACCCCGCCCCTCGCACTCTGACTGCTGGATATGGGCACAAGTGACCCCCGTGACCCTGAAAGGAAGATAATAGATGGATGGATCATAACTCGTTTCCTAACTAGATTAGGCTAAGTGCAGCACTACTTCATTGATCCGGTTATTAACAATAATAACCAGATAAGTTATTATTTAGTTTTGAAAGGTGATTCCGGTTTCCGATTTCACAGGCAAACAAGTACAAATAAAGAACTATTATTTAATTTATTTTTCCATCTATTCATTCTATTATCTTTGCCCACCTTTTCTTTCTGGGTGGCAGGGGTCACTGGTGGCTGTGTTCAGCAGAGGCTGAATTTAACTTCCCATTTACAAAAAAATAAAGTTATGTTTTACAGGTAAACGTGATTTGTATGTGAAGCTCCAGTGTTTCAATTTGTAATAAATTTGATTGGTTTTAATATGATCCAAATACAACTCCATCCAGTACAATTTATTTAATTCATCCCTGTTATAATTTAACTCAATTCAGTCAGAATCAGAAATTAATAAAGTGTAGAAGACATAAAACTCTTTTTTGAACAGGAAGAAAAAGACAGCAGAAGAACCAGACTGGAAAGCAATGTCCAGTCTGATTGTTGAGAAGACACAAAAGAGACAAACCCGGAAGAACTGAGTTGTAGTTGTTTTCATTTTTTATGTTTCATTTTAAATTAGTCTTTGTGCACTCCCTCAAATAAGTAGAATTATTTGGAGATGTGTTAGAAACTCTCCCTGGGCTGCCACCTTATCGTGGTGGAGAGGTTTGAGTGTCCCGATGATCCTAGGAGCTATGTTGTCGGGGG
>JARVJO010000173.1:2488239-2514037 GCA_031762555.1 Cynodonichthys magdalenae | reverse complement strand
GCTTCCTGTTCCGGTAGTGTGAGGAGAGGCCATCTCAACAGCCGAGGGTGTTTAATTAGACCCTCAGCGCCATCAAGGGGACTCAGTTCAGCTGCGAGGGTGCTTCACAGCAAGTTTAGTGTGTAGAGAGTTGGGCGAGTGAGTAGCCACCGAAAGACCGAAGCTCTGATAAATTGAATAGAGTGTGCAGCATAAACAGCACTTTGCTATCCCCCATTGTTACTGTTGTGCAACTGTTTATTTTAGATCTATAGATGTGTCTCTTTCCAGTCCTCACAAACCCAGCTTGTAGAGTCAGATGGCTGCGTGTCCTGAACTTGGTTCTGGTTTTGCTGGAGGTTTCTTCCTGTTAAAAGGCAGTTTTTCATTTCCATTGTTGCCAATGTGCCTCTTAGGATGGGAAACTACGGCTGAGTTTTAAGTCAGGGGCTGCAGCCTACCTAGTCCACAGCCCACACAGGCCACAGCCTATGCAGACCATGTAAGTTACATAAAATGTATGTGAAATAAAATGGTCTAGCCTCCACGATATGTTTGGGAGCCCACAAACTACCCCTGTTACCACAGTGTTACGTTTTATTTCACGTGCCTTCAGACTTAAAATGGGTTGGGTCATATATTCACAAGTCTTTTCACTGGAGGAAAAACTTCACTCTTAAAAACATGTAAATAAATTTAAAAAACTGGCAATACAGCAGCACCATTATAAATATCAACATTTACATTCAAACACAACAACAAAAAGAACAACAACAAAAAAAATCATTTTATGCATAGCAATGGCAATTAAAACTCTCTCCCTCATGGTCTCAACAGTAATTTTAGTTCAACAAGCGTCATTTTTAATTAGAATTTGGGTTTAGCTCCAGTACCTACTTGTAGTTGCATTTTATTTAACATCACATTACACCATAAATTTCATTAGTTAAGTTGCTAAAAATACAATTAGGAATGAATTATTTGATGAATTTCCAAACTACGACAACTTGGTATAAAAATAGCAAATAAAAAACTTCGTCGTTTTTGGTTTTTTTGTTTAGTTTGCTGACGGCGCAATGAATCCTGGGATACCCTCGTCTGAGAAGGATACACAGATGCTGTTTTCATTTTCAGGATTTTGTGGACCGACTGTGACAGCCGTATGAGAAGGAGCCCACAAATTGGGACAACCTTCGGCGCGGGGCAGTGACGTAAGCAGCCGACAAATGCGCACTCAGGAGGATGCAGCCTCTGAAGTGAGATTCAGGCTGTGACAAAGTGATTCAACAAAATCTGCTATTCCCTTAGATTGCTTTTGTACAGTGTCCTGACAATGTTTGTTGTGACTTGGTGATGTATAAATAAACTGAATTGAATTGAATCATCGTCCACTTTTTTCACAGAACAATGTATAAAGTTTATTGTCACAAAATCATTACTATGCTGAAAGAAGTGGTATGCTACATCTCATTCCCAATAAAATATGCAATTAAGCAAAACAGCATTTCGAGAATAGTCAGTATTATGTATGAAACTGTCATCACCTCACAATATGTAAAACAAGTTAACTATAGTGTGTCTACTTACCTTTGATGAAGAGGTGATGCTCCATTAGTCTCCATCTTAATCATTAGAACGAAATAAAAAACAAACGACACAAAGTCATAGTTCAGAGAGTTATTTTCGTCAGTTACATTACAAAGTTACAACCCTCTAAATGTTTTTTTTCTGTTTTTGCTCTTGGTCTGGTTGGAATTTCTGTTGCCTTTAGACTAAAGTCATAAGTAAAAAAAAATAAGGGCTCCTCAAGCATGTGTCAACAATTTTTTCAACATTTTTTTTTTCGTTTAACTGTTTAACCCCAAAAAGAAACCTTCCTGACTTTGTCTTTATTAGATAGGTCTTCTAGTGTTTGGTGCAGCTGTGGTGATGTGGCTCAGAGCAGGGGGCTGAAAGACTCAGTATCTATCACCTCACAGGGGACCTTGGAGATACCGAGCCCCACTACCCTTCTCTTTGAAACCTTTTCCCTCTGGTGACTTGCAGACCATAGATCGCAGAGCTTTGTAAGTGACTCCATTGTTGGGGGGAGATTGAGAGGAAAAAAGGGGACTAGCCCTGAGGATAGAAAAGCAAGGTGAAACAAAAAGGTCTGACTCTCTGGTCTGAAGAGGGCAGGAATGGATCAAAGGACTGGGTGCTGACCTGCGGCCTTTGTCCGTCAGACAGCCCTGGCTTCATTTAACCTCTCTCTGGAGGTCGGCAAAGCCCACTGGGATATCGAGCTACACAGGAGTCATGCCCTATAGGGACATCTCAGTGCCTCCCCCACAACCTCTCCACCTGGGACAATGTTGCAGGTGAAAGTGGATGGGAGGAGTTGGTCTGTGCATCGCCTCAACCTGTCAGGGATGAACCACAAAGGGAGTTGAGCCTTCTCTCCGGATGCCCGGCAGCCACGTCTTACCTTACTATATGGCATTCACATGGCCTTGATGCCTCCCTACCAGAGCTCCACTGGGACAGGTCCAGCATGGGGGAACCAGAACAGAGAGGAACCTTTAGTCGCTCACCTGGGGAGGGTAAACCTCAGCTATGTGACAAACAAAGGTGAACTTAGTGAATCTCTGCGGCATTGTTAAGTTGTGGATATTTAAATCTTCTTGCCCTAAAGAACTGTTGAATAGGGAGGATTTTCTATGGTTCTAGAGGCCATAAGTGACTTTTAACAACCTGTCCATCATGCTTTCTGTAAAGGCAGACAGCAGCAGGCTGTGCACAACAAATACCTGGTACTACTGAAAAAAACATTTACAGTGAAGCCCCGCAAAGTTGCATTGCACAGTTTGTGGACTCAGTTGTTTGCAGATTGTTTTAATGGAACCTAACTACCCATAGTTTGCAGCAATTCCCATGAAAAACAGTACAGTGCTTTTCATGAGTTTTCAAGCTAAAATATTAAGAAAAATGTAATTTACTAATTTTGTAATGTAAATATTAATGTAAATTTGTATAAAATAAATAAATACAGTACAGTACACAATGCATACCCTGTGCCCATGCTTAGCCCAGAGCACAACATTTCCACCTTACAGTTTACTGTACAGTACTTTGTGGCAAGGACCTGCTAACTGTTTCACTCTCATGATTTTTTGTTTGGTTCTACCGCATTAAGATACCACCCCAAATGCATTGTAGAATGTTTCTGGATCGTATCCAATATTCAAGTATTTTCAAGTTTTACAGGTACTTTAAGAATGTATCCCCTGTGAAAATTGGGGCTTCACTGCACATGAGTTGCCTGAAAGATGTGTGTTAATGCTGATTAAATTTATTTTTAGACAAAATATCTCAAATTTGTTTCATCAGAACAACAGGTAAACATTTCTAAAACTAAACCAGAACAATTTACAAGATAACAAAATGAATCCGTTCCAAGGCAGAAACAGAGGTCAAGGTGTGGATCTTTTGAAAAGAATAAAAGAAAATGAGGATGGCAAATGGAAGCAGGAGTACCTGCACTGAAATGAGGATGGTTGGCGTCTAACAATGTTGGGAACGAAAGCGTCTAAATTGTCCAGCTTTCATTAGCGTGCTGAGTGAAGCCTCTGCTGAGGCTTCGATTCCCAAGACTCTCAGATAACAAGTGGCTTCCCACACTGAGGCGGCTTTCTGTTTTCTGTTTCCTCTCCAATAAAACCAGCCACAGAGACGGAGAGATGTGGAGCAAGAGAGCACAGTTGGGGAAAGGGGAGAGGGAGAGAGAGGACCCTCCGCTCCGCTGTTATCTGTCTGCCTCGGTTATTTTGAAGGGGGGGATAGGCAGTTTGGTTTATTTTCCCCAAGCACAATGAATGGCTGCCGACAAGCCATTTCTGATGGCCATGATAAGATATCCCACCCCCGGGTGTCCCACCTCTACAGCCACGTCCAGACCTCCAGGTCCACCTTTCAAGTAACAAGGTTAACCATCTCTCCGAGAGCAGGTACTGAAAGACAAAGTAAGGTGGTCTTGTGCTGAAATGCATAAATGTGGCAGACTGAGTGAAAGCGGAAGGCAATGAGAGGGGCTCACTTATTTGACCTCCCACACAGTTATGCACAGAGCAGGACAAAAGCATTCCATAAGCAAAACCAGTCACCCTGCTAGTGATAGGCTGTAAGAACGACCTGCAGAGCACTCTGCTGCATGCAGCTGATGTTTGTCTGAGGCACAGCCACAGTCATAAGTCTGCACTGAACATCTGGATCCACAGAGTTCTGTGTGCTGACTGTTACAACAAATACATTTATTATTATTTATTTTTCTGATTGTTAAAAAAATAACTAAATACTTGCATCGTACATCAACTCTGCATGCCAAAGTTTTAAACAATCTTGCACAATTTGTTAGCAGTCAAATTAGGTGTTAAAAATAACTCTCAGCTACTACCATCTCAAAATTTAGCTCAATATCTGTAAAAATAAAGGAGCTATAGATAATTTTGTGTCTGCTAAGTACAAATAACTGTGGTGGCCTTTCTGAATGTGGTTGATTTAAAAAGTTAATCAGTTGTAGAACCACGTCCAGTGATTACTTTCAAAAAGTTACATTAAAAGCTGTCCGTTGGTTTGTGAGATATTTACAGAGTTGACACCAACAGTTAAGGCCAAAGATCTGGTGTGATTCACAGCTACCACCATATATAGCTTACTTTAGCTAAAATTTGTGAAGCAGACAAGTTTTCAGCCATTTATGTGCTTTCATTTTGTCTGTGTTTGTTAAAGTCGATTAGCTGTGGCGCCCATCCTGAATCATGTTGACTCCTGAAATTAATTATTTCTTGATGTACTGTACATCAAATTTAAAGGTTTATAAACCTCCCCTCCTGCCTACCAATTATACATAAATTTAAAGGTTTATATATATATATATATATATATATATATATATATATACACTTAAAAAGATCCTTTAATGACCCCTGAAAAAAGATGTAAATTCATCATATCATATTTAAATGATTAATTAATTAATTTGTAAGCTACAGAGATATAACAATGCAGTGGTAGAGATAAAACCATGTAATCCAAAAATACATTAAATCAGCTCACATGGATGACGGGCCTGATGAATTCTTTGAATTTTGAAATTTTTTTGTATTCATTTTTTTCCCCCTTAATTTAATATAAAAATAGACTTCAAATCATTAGTAAGTTTAAAATAAATGTATGTTCAAATGCAACAAAATAAACAAATTTAAACGGCAAAAGATAATTATACTTGTTCTGTCTGGCCCCCGGAGAGAAGTTAGTTGAATAGCTCTGCATTAGGTATTTATGCAGACACTGATTATAAGAAATCTATAAAGGATTTCCAAATATTCTGAAACTGTGATGGATTGGTTGATCGTTTATATTATAGTCTATGACAGGATTTAACTTTCAAATCTACAAAGAAATGTGATTTAGGATCAGTTTCATTTGAAATGCTCACAAGTTTTAGCGCAACATTGTAGTATTTTCCTGTCCTTCAAAGAAAAAATGTATGCCAAAGTATTTAAATTAAGAAATATTTCAATTAAAGCTTGAATAGACAGAGAAGTGAAATGTTTATTGCTTTATTCTAATCAAGTCAGCCTGATTCTAATTCAGAGGTTCCTGTTCAGAATGATCACACATACACCAAACTGGTCTAATCAAACCCTCCCAATCTACTCTGTCCTCTCGTTTTAACTGATAGCAACAAGAGGATGCTCAGGCAGCCCGCTGAAGCGACGGAGAGGTGAAGGCAGCGATGGAGAGGGAAGTAAGAGGGTGTCTGTGTTGCAGAAGTAGGGTGGCAGCAGTGATAAACTGTGACCTTCTCCTCATACTGCAGCCTGCCTAATGGCTGCTCTGAGTGCTCCAGCTCAAGGTGTCTGAGCCTCTAAATGGAGGGGTATTTTTATCCTCCTCACACACACACACACACACACACACACACACACATATATATGTATTAACAAACACTGTGAACAGAGTGTATAGTCATACATGATGTTCGGGTACAACCACCGGGTGGGCGAGAACTGGCGAGTTGGCACGCAGCGCTGGCAGTACTCAAGTTCCTGATAGCTTTCAGGGGCCTTTGATGTTCCTTGCATCCCCCAGCCCCCTAACCGCTCCATTCCCTAAGCCTCCCCCTCACAGGAAATTGCATTCTGTCCTCTGCCATAGCAGATAAATGAGGCAAGCGAGGGGCTGCACACTGTCACCAGTCGACCTGGCCTGTCTCACACAGCAACCTGTAGTGTGTTAGCCACATGCGCTACCCTAAATGTACACACAAAAACATACAAATTGTAGACAGGCATGTCATTGTATAGCTTGTACCCTACTTTTTCTTCAAAGTAATAGTCTGCACGTTCAATACACTGCAAATATAAAATCCAAGTTCTTGTACGTGCAAACCAGTCGATCATCTGTCTGAAGTTACCTTCGTATCTTCAGACAGTCAAGAAAAACTTTTTGCAGTTTCAACTAGCGTGTCACTAGAAATCCCATCAAATGGACTGCTCATGCAACGGGGACACCAGTGGAACGTACGAGCAAGAAAACGACCACACATTTCTATCTTCAATGATATGTGCAAACATGCGTGCATGCTTTGTGTCGTACGCAATGGTGTGTTAACGACACACGTGTGACTATAGAAACAGTAGATGTCTGAGATCATGGGTCCATGTGAGGGCTGCAGGCCTCAGCCAACAGGAATGTTAGATTAGTGCTTTACTACAAGCATTGGGCTCTGTGGTAATAAAATGAGTTACAGCTACAAAGTGATGTCAGTCCTACTGGAACCTAGTTTCACAACCCCACCCTGCATGAAAAAGATTTAGAGTCAGTATACTAAGTGACCACTGTGTCACTCTGTCACTCTGCGTTAAAAAAAGTTATGTCTGGTCTAATTTTTATGGAAAAAAGATGAAATTAAATCAATATTTGGTGTGATCATCCAATGTTGCACCCAATCACGTGTCTTCCTGTCCTTTTGTGTAAATGTGCACTCATTAACTGCTGTTAAAATAAGTCATCGTGAACTGAAATATTACATATTTCAAAAGTATCGGTACATCTAAAAAGTTTCAAACAAATGAAGTCGACTTCTGTTCTGTATGGGAACTGTCCACACTCAAGTTTAGAATTGAGAAAGCTCCCCAGATGGATGGCGCAACAACTTTAACTGCAGATTAGCAGTCAATTTGTTTTTTTTTTGTTTTTTTACTTTTTTTAATTTAATATGTCCTGAATGACTGAGAATCTACACCAGCAAATATTGTCGCAATATTTAGACCCTTTAATTAGTTGGATCACCTCTGACAGTAATTAAAGTATTTTTATGTCTGATGCTACAAGTTTTGTACACCTAGATTGAATGATTTTCTGCCATTTTTTTTCTTTTGTGAATTATCTCAACCTTGATCAGTTTGGATGGTGTTGAGTGATGGACAGTGACTTTCAGGTTTTTCCAGAGGTCTTTGATGGGGGTCAGGTCAAGTGAGGTATCCTTCAGCCCCTCTGGTGTTGTCTTTGTTCTGTGTTCTGGGTCATGGTCATGCTGGAACATAAAGTTACTCCCAAGTCTAAGGTCCTTAGCTCTGTGAAATAGGTTTTCAACAGGCATGACTGTAGATTGTGCTTTCTTCAGCCTTTCCATAAACCTAACAAGTCTTCTAGTTCCTGGAACTGAAAAAACACCCCACAGCATGACACTGCCACCACCATGCTTCAGTGTTGGGTTTGGGAAGCAGTTGAGCAGTGCTTGTTTCCTCCAGATATGATGTTTGTAACTGAGGCTAAATAGTTCAATCTTTATTTCATCAGACCAGAGAGCTTTGTTCCTCACAGTCTGAGAGTCCTTCAAGTGGACTTTCAAGTGTTTTGCACTGAGGAGAGGCTTTCATCTACTCTGACATGAAATCCCAGAATGGTGGAGAGCTGCAGTTCTGGATGTTCTTCTAGAACGCTCTATCTCCACACGAGATCTTTGAAGCTCTCTTGAGTGGTTTCTGGTGACTTTTTTCACTAGGAGCCATCTTCAGTTTCTCGTTGTGGCTGGGCAACACTCTAAGAAAAGTCCTGATTGGGCCAGATGGTTTTCATTTGAGAATTATCAATGGTTCTGTGCTTCTATATTGTACTGAAATGTACTGATTAGGGTACATCCTGTCAAAAAAAAAAAGGTATTTGTGCATGATTATTTGAGCATATGAGGCTAGCCCAGCTATTCAGGGACACTGAACTTTAAACTGATAATCAGTCAGAAAACCCTTTTACCCTGAGAATACAGTGATGTCCAAAATCATTGATTATCGTTTTACATATTTTTCTGATTGGACTTTATTTTGAAAAAAACCCCCACTATTTTACATTTAAATAAAGCAGACATTTTTGTATAAATATTATCATGGGGAGTTGTCTCCTAACCGGTAGGTTGCCGGTTCGATCCCCCGTTCCAGCCGTCTCAGTCGTTGTGTCCTTGTGCACGACACATCGCCGGCCTTGCCTATTGATGGCGGTCAGAGGGTCCGGTGGTGCTGGTGCACGGCAGCCCCACCTCTGTCAGTTAATGTGCCCCAGGGCAGCTGTGACTACAATGTAGTTTGCCACCATCAGTGTGTGAATGGGTGAATGACTGTATATGTAAAGCTATTTGGGGTCCATGTGGACTTGATAAGGCGCTATAAGTTCAGCCCATTTACCATTTATTTTATTTAAATATTCAAACTACATAAATATATATGAATCATTGCAATTTTTATATTGATTATACACTGGGGCTTAAATTGTTAAACGAGGGCGATTCAAATCCCTCAAATTGATTCTAGGATCCTTCAAAAGGTCTGTGATTCTTCTTTTTTTATCACAACTAACATTTTTCACAACGTTTTATGTTTTTCTCACTTCAAAACAGATTATCATGCCACAATAATGATGTTCTGAAACTGACCTTTGTTTTTATCTTTCCGAGGTTTGTCAGAAATGTTTCAAGTTGAGTTATTTTGGGAACTTTAGAATGTTGTGCTGCATTCCTTGAAAGTTACCTTTTATACTGCAAAAATTCTCAGGGTACTCAAATATGTTGCACTGAGTCAATCTTCAAAATCCTTAGTCTTTACCTCAAAAATGAAAGATGCGAGCTTTTTGGGTGACAAGCTGAGAGATATGTGTATCAGTTTGTCAATATGAAGTCATAAAAAATTACTCTCTACTACTATGTCTGTAAAGGAACAAAAAGTTGTTCTGAATTTTCAGAATTAGAGCAATCTCAGCTTCATTATTTCAGCCGTCTTCATCCCCTCTTCCATGCCACCCGCAACACTCTCCTCTTGATGGGGCTGAATCTGCACGTGGTGAGTGAGGAGAGCAAGGACTCCGTGTGCTTGGAAAACACACGCGCCGCACGCACGCACACACATTCATGTTTCACGCCGACTCCATTTACCCACCTCCGCCGCTGCCCCTCATGACCCTTCATCTTCTCCTGAGCTGTTGCAGAGCCCCCCGACACATCAGCGGCCTTCTGATTGACAGGCCGTGAAGATACACCAACATGGTCTCCATTTAGCTCAAGTACCGTCGCCTCAGAGCCCACACTCTCCCGCCAACCCTCACCCGGCCTCTCTTCAGGTCCCAGGAGAAAACACACTTGAGCCAAGTGTTTCAGAGCAGGATGTTTCCCGGGGAGAAAAGGTTTTGTCTCGGGTCAGTGTGTACTGCAGTGATGGAGGGTGCTTTTTGGTGTGTGTGTGGTGGTGGTGGTGGGGGGGGGAGTTGGTGTTAGAAGCAGTCAGTTTATGGTGAGAGGAAAAATGAAGAAGAGGAGGGGTAGTTAGTGAGTAATGGCAAGAAAGCATGTAGATGTTTGCAGGGAATAGATAAGATGGCAAACTTGTGTATACAGTGAAAAAGAAAAAAAAGGCATTAGAACGGTAAGTACGTGACGGGGCTGCGAGGAGTTTAGAGTAACGTGGAGCTAGGAGCAGGGGGCGGGTTGGTGGGGGCTGAGGGTGTTTAGCCCTGAGAGGAAACATTAGCTAAGCGAGGAGGAAAAGCTGCCGAATTAACTTCTCACCCTTTCAATCACACCCCTGAGAGTTTCTGCCCCAATTTACCTTTACCAATCTGCCTTCACTTTCTGGATAAGGAAGTTGTTTTTATGTTAACCTATTTTTTTCCTGCTTCTTTGGCTCCAATGTTCAGAAACAGCCCACATTCACACGCAAACAAGCAACTTCTATACACTCTCCTTGCATCTTGTCTTGTTCTCTCCCTTTAAACGCCATGTCACTGATCAACACACTGGTTCTCTTGCCTTCTAGTTCTACAGCAGCAGAAAGGCTTCAAACGTGATCATCTTCATTTTGTTATCTTGTAAATTGTTCATCTAAAGTCAGAAGTGTCAAATAACAAATTACAAATACTTTGTTACCTTATTTAAGTAGAAATTTTGGGTATGATTCACTGGAGTAATCATTTTTTCAGCCAATTTTTTTCTTGCAATGCAAGGATTTCACTTCAGCTTGTCATCATTAAAAAAAACTATCCCAAAAAATGATATCTTTATTGACATATATGTCTCCCAGATACAGTAGAGTGAATTTATCTGTGGTTGAAAGAAAAGTGTAAATATATATAATTCTGACACCCTGTTGATTTGTATATAATCCATCACACCTGGTTATTGCAGAAATTATATGTAGCTGAAACAAGTAGCCTAATGCATCCCAAAAATTTCAGTATTAATTTATAATTATTTAAATATTATAGTAAATATAGCCATTAGAAAAGTGTTTTTTGGGAGGTGGGGTTGTGCACTACAGGCCCCTGTGGTGCTGCCAGAGTTTTACTTTTATACTTTAAGTAGTACTTTGACCTGAGTAAAAAGCTTGAGTTGATACTTCAACTTCTACAGAAGTCTGTTTAAACCCTAGCATCTATGCTTCTTCCTGTGTAATAGATGTGAATACTTCGGACACTTCTGTCCAAAATTGCAAAAATGTAGTAAAACCTGCCCCTACACTGGTGTCTAAATAAATCATAGAAAGAGGAATGTATAACTTTAAGAAAACAAAAAATATGCATCAAATTAAGGTTTGGAAAATGCAAATTCATTCTGAACACCTGGTACATTTGCAAAAACCATGTGTATTTAAATCCGATTACTTTAGCCTGTGCAGCATGATTCAAACACACATCTACTGCTGATTAACATTTGTAGTCCAAACCATCCAAGATGGCTGCCACAGCTATAGTGACTTATCAAACACACAAAAAGCAACAAGTTGGTCATTTTGAGCACTAATTGATCACATCAGATCTGTTTTTAAAACTTGAACAACTCTGCCTGTTGTGTGAGTAAAGTATCTCACAAACCACTGGATTGATGTCAATAAAACTCTCAGAACATAATCATTAAGTACACTTAAAATGCACAAACTTTAGCGTTAATCCGATTCATCTAAATGACTGTAACTTAGCCAAATTTACAGATGTCGAGCTGAAGTTTGATGTGGTAGTAGCTAAAACTACATTTATAGTTGACACATTGAACACGGGTTGAGGTTATACGTGCCAACAATGATGTAATCGAGCCGTCCCCGTCCCTACGCATTGGGCCCACTCAATGTCACTGCGTGTGGTCATGTACCTCCAAATTTTTGTAACTCCACACGGGCTGTGCTCCATTCAAATACCTTGTTGGTCTGTCAAACGTTTGTTCTCCTTTTTAAAACATTTCGACAAGTTATAAAGTGTCCTGCCACATGTCTTTTTAAAGAATATTTTACCAACATAAGCGTCAAGGATAACGCGATCAGCTAAGCCGTGTGCAAAAATCAAAAGTGCAACTTTAACTGAGCCTTAAGAGTCATCCTCAACACACTCTGAGAGCTAATTCATGTTGCGAGATTTTGCGATTTTGCATGAGATTACACATTACGTTGCTTACAAGCTTGGACTAAAACGGTGATAATTCTGTCCCTTCTCATCATGATCAGGATCTTAGTTTTAACAATCTGGCATAAAAGGAACACTAAGCCTTTAATTTGTGCATGTTTTCAACTTTCCCCACTGTCTGGTTTGCCTCTTTTCTCTTCCTGCTCTCTTTCGATCTTGTAGCCGATTAGGAAGGTTGGATCCTCCTCTTTTGGTCCTTTCAATGTAAAATAGATGATTAGAGTCATTCTGCAAGACAAATGTAACTTTTCTGGACGCTCTAAATCTGTTTAGGCACATTTAATAGTGTCAATTATTGTGGGGCCAGACGGGGGACTCGGGTCTTTCTGTAGTCAGGGCCCTTAATAACATTGCTTACAATGAGAAGCAGATGCTGACCTGCTTGGTCCCTTTGAAAAAAGACATTTGAGTAGCTCTGCTTCTAATTTATGAGCCCCCCTCCACATCTGGAATTCTTTATAATTAAAACATAAACCCCAAAGTTCTACTTCCACCTGTCAAATGTTGAGAAGATGAACATAGTAATGGGCTCCTCCTGCATTGGTGGAAGGATGGAAAAGGTGGTTTTTGCTGGTTCTTATTTAATGGAAGGGAAATAGAAAAGTGATGCAAAGAGAGATGGTTTGGTGTGATCGTTTTGCTTTACGAGTGAGTCCTGCTTGCTTGAAACGCTGATAGTTGAACAGAACTGGGCCAAAATGAGGAGGAAATTGAAACAAATGCAAAGGTAGTTTAAAATACTGCAAACCCCACCAGAATTAGGTTTCTAATCCCAAGCCAAACACAAACAGGAAGCAACACATTCAAGCTTAATAGATTTCCTTTACACGTATTAGAGAGAAATGAAAGCAAAGAAATGAATTTGCCACGGCTGGCGAGTAACATAATTACCCTAACAGGGTTTGTTCCAACAGATCAATAAGACCTACATGAGAGAGTGTTGAGTGTGTGTCAATGTGTCCGAGGAGGTGTGTGAGCTCAAACCCTCCCAGACTTCCAGCTCCCTTCGTTAAATCGAATTAGGATCCTGCACCGGGCAGATTAATTTTTTTTCTCCCTTTTTTTTAATGCTTTGTCTTGTTCTTTTCTTTTCTTCCTCTCCTCCCTCCTCCTCTTGCCCTCCTTCTCTGGAGAGCAAAACAAAAGCAGCTGCAGAAGGGGTGGGGGGGTTGGCGGTGGTGGTGTGGGGGTGTCAAGCCCGCTGAGGTTGGAGAGAGAGAGAGAGAGAGAGAGAGAGAGAGAGAGAGAGAGAGAGAGAGAGAGAGAGAGAGAGAGCAGCTCGTGCAGCTAATCCTGCTGTGAGTGCGGCCATGAGGACAGCATTCCTTCCATTTTCTACACCGCTGCCAGATCACCACGATTAAGTCTTCAGTGTTGCAGGGGCAACCAGGCCCAAACAGAGACCTGGTCCACGGTATGAAGCTACTGCAAGAAAGCCAGAGGAACAGTGTGGGGAGGGGGGCTACACAAGTTGTAGGAAAATGGAAGAGAAGTGAATAACTTTTGATTCTTACAGGGACGTCCACAAATCTTCTTCAGCACTCTCCTGAAGATATCTAACCCCGGTCGCTTGGCCATTAACTCATACTGTCAGCTGTGATGAAGAGAGTCAACAATGTCTGCAGGTGTGAGACAGTTAAAACCAGACCAAAGCACTTCCCAACAACAGCATAAAACACACAGCCTCAAAGGAGAGGGAGGTGGGTGTTTTTAAAAGGAAGGAGGTTACACCGCTGTCCTGAGGAAATTAAATGAGCACAGTGGGTGACAGGTTTGGGAAAAGAGCAGAGCAGCGGGGAGGAGAAAATGAGCTAAGCAGGGTAAAATGAGAAAAACTGTGAGCTGTTTGCAAAAAGAAAAGAAAAGAGATGGATAGGTAAGGTGGGACAAAAACAAGATGAGAGCAAGATAGGTTGAGTTACTACACGGAAAAGAAGCGGGAGAGAGTGAGAGGAGGGTCTCTTTGTGGATCATTGGCAGATAATGGGCTCATTAGGCCGAATGTAGCTTTTAAAAGGCTCTGGCTCTCTAAACAAACAGAACAGGCGCTGAGGAGATGGACTTAAGGGCCTGACATGGAGAGACATAATGAGGCTCTCCGCCCCCATCCTGCAGAGCAAATGAAAGGCTACCATCAGGCTGCCCACTCAAATTCCCCAATGACCAGTCAGCCAGGTTCAACCTCAGCTGCCCTCACCTCCTTAACAAGTGAATCATGTTCAGATTGCTAATATACTTCTTTTTTTTTTTACCTGATTGTGTTTTTTTCCCTTCCTGGTAGAGGTAAGATACTGTTAGGAGCTGTGGCAATAAGTGAGAGGATGCTGAGTGTTTGTCGTGGTATGTGTGCATCAGCTTTATGTGATGCACGTGGTTGGTTGTAAAGCAGTTTTGGAAACTTTCTGAGCTTTCATGTTGTTCTGAAGGAACACCAGAGGCTCTTTAATTCACTCTAAAACATGTTTCTTAGTCTTCTTCATTCTCATGCCTGTGATCCAGAAATCAATCTCAGAAGAGCCGAAGAGCAGAAAAAAACGAAAAAAATGAGGAGGGTTTGAGTGTTTTTCACCTGTGTTCCAATGTGCAACGACAGGTGTGCAGTGAACAGAACTGAGTTAAAGACAAGATAAACACTCTAAAGCAGTTTGGGGTTGCACAGAAGGCGTTCTCCTTCAATTATGACAAGCACTCTTATCTTACATTTCTCTTATAATTACTGTAGGTAATGTATGTCCCTTTAGTGTCCTTTTTTTGCTTTTGATTTACCCAGTCCACCTTCTGAAGACTGATTGGATTGCAAAAACAGTACTGCTAATGATTTCTAAAATTGGGGTCAGGACCCCTCTCTTGACCATAAAACACCAAATTAGGATTCTTGACTAAACTTAAAAACATGACAGTTTTAAGGACAATAGTTATAAAATATAAACAAATAATTATAAATGGAAATAACATATTATAATAGTAACTGAGACTTTTTAGCAATGTTTTTATATTTAAATCTAAATAGGGTCACAAGTATCTGCTGGTATTTTGTGGGTCAAAAGCTGGAATAAAAAAAAGTAAAGAAATAAAAAAAAATAATTACTTTATCACAGAATTGCAATGATTGGTGTTTTTTTCACAAATAGCCCTTGCAGAGCATATGACTGGTTGTCCATTCCACCAAGTATTGCATCATACATTGGCCATGAGAAGAGGATTTTCACCCACACATTTTATTATGTTTAAATTAATAAAAATAAGAAAATATGAAATATTATCTACAAATAAGATTGTATATTCTGAAACATAAATCTAGAAAATTTTTTACAATTTGCTTCTCTGTTTGGTTTCTAAAACTGTTTTTAAAAACACATACGCCTGTTTGACTTATTCAGAAAACCTAAATGACCTCTGTGTGTTGTTGGGTAATTTAACAAGGTCAAAGCAGAGCATAAAGTGAGCAGATATGCTCCAGCTGTATCTGAGATTCAGTTTGGAACCATTTTGTGTGTTCAAAGATCCACAAAAAAACAGTTGTAGAGTTGGTCCGGAGGAGACGTGAAATAAACTTTACAAACCAATAATCACTTCTGAGTTTGAGGAGTTTAATCAATGATAGGAGATGAACTCTAAAGTGAACAAATACATGAAAACACACGTGTTGGTTTGGTTTACTTTCCATCAACCTCCTTACAACTCCTCGTCTTAGTCACACTGTTGATGAGAGGGAAACACTCATGTTGACTCATGGATTCGACAGCTTCTCCTTTACAAAACACCTGGGATCAGTCACCTTATAAAATGCAGCCAATACCATACTGTATGCAATTATGTCGCATTATTCACCCATTAGTCTCAACAACCAAACACTGTCCTTATCCAAATTCTCCCTGGGGAGCAATCCTGCAAAAATAAAACCCTCAAGTGTTTCAAATTAAATGTTACTGAGACCTCTGCAGAAATGTGAGCCCGAGTGTCTAATGCTTGCGGTAAAAGGATGCAGTTCCAACAAAGACGTTTGTGGGGAAACTTGAATTCCTGTTAAGCAACTGGGATGCCTATTGCCAGAAGGGAAGAGGCATTCTGTTGTGTTCATTTAAATGTCATTTATTGGAAAGAACCATCACTGTTTAGCAACTTCTTCAATGAGTAACATGTTCCTTTCGAGTCCCAAATTGATAATGTGTGACAACAGTGCAGCATATTATTAGGTACCATAGCTGCAAGCAATAACAGAGCAGTTCCATCAAACTCCTTTGTAATCATCGCAGGGAAACATTGGCCATTTGAAACTGCCACAAGATTTATTGTGAGAAGGAGCAAAGCAGCAGCTGGCTGGTTCTCAAGGAAACCCAAACATCTTCCTCCTCCATTAAAGCATGTTTGCCTTTGCTTGCCTTTATTAATACTAATATATTACGCTGAGGAAAACAGGAAAGTAGGAACAGAAGAAGGGATAAAAAATGGAGTTACAGCAAAGGGGGTCCGGGTGGTTTCTGTTCATCCCCAGCTGCTACACTGCTCATCATGCTGAGAACTAACATGAAACACACACACAGGCCTCCTCTCACATACATCTGATATCCATTAAAGGATGCCGATGGAGGACTGAGCCTCTGAGAGGACCTGTAGTCTCATTTCATATAGAGAAGAATTAAAAGTAAAGGTTTTTATCTGATAATTAAAATTGATTTTATGCACTTTTTAAAGTGAACTTCACCACAAAATCTGAACTTTCTGGACACTTTACATTCAAAACGTTATTTTATTTCAAATTCAGTCTGATGAGAATTTTCTTATATATTTATTAAAATAACATAATCTATGAATATATTTCACACATCTGCATAAAACGTAAGCAATAGATAATGAAAAACAAACCAAGACTATTTTGACAAAAACAATTCTGTATCAACATAAAGATATCAGGTTAAATATGTTTACATAAAGAGTTAAGAACACATATTGTTTAAAAGACACAAAAAAAATGTTAGAATGAAAATGCAAAAAAAAATAACCAGGAAACAAGACAAATATTTCCAATCCTGGGTACCACAGTGGCAGTTTTGCACATTCTGGTCCATAGCTGTGTTAGAGGGTTCCCAAGCCAGACTGTGAAAACATTCCAAAGCTGTCTGTGGGATAAGTCTATTCCCTGGGTACTTCTCCCCACTCAGATAAGTCAACCTTGACAGTGTGAAACATCATCTAAAAACAGTGAGAACTGGCCAAACACATGTAGGTCTTTGTGCAGGCCTTCAGAGGTCTTAAGGCCAGCAGAGCCCTCTCACCCTGTAACTGACAGCAGGACACTTTTCACACATGCACAAGATTTTAGGCATCGTATTATTGCAGACAGTCAGGGATTCTCATTAAATGTAGACAGCTTCTAATTCAGGTAGACTCTGACTTGTATAAAGGAAACACAAATTTGTGCAAACCTATACAGCCATACACTGGATAAGTTTGGAATTTTTATTCAAATGTAAATAATAAAAATTTGTTAGAGGTGTAAAAAAAAAAAATAATAATTGGTTTGACTTTGTTCAAAAGGAACCAAACTAAATTAACTTCAGTCCCAACATTCACTGACACACAAAAAATAGATTGTTTTAGTTAAATTCAGCAGAACTTAAATCTGAAAAGGCGTTTCTAACTTTCCTTTTTGTGCATTATTCTCCTTGGTAAGACAACAAAAACCGCACCAAGCAAGCACAAGTGGAATTTTATTGAATCAGGTGATGATACCATTAAAAACATAGGAAAATAAGTAAATTCACTACATTTTTAACAGGAATTAAAAATGGCAGAAAACAAAGAACGCCAAACAATATTTAAACTATTGAACGAGAATCTATTAAATGACTGGGGTCTGGTGGAAAAAAGTGCATTATATAGTATAAACTGAAACTATTGAACATCCAATTCTAAATTGTAATTTTTTTTAAAACATAATTTATTACCTAAGCATTTTGAAATTTTACATAATAACTTTATTACATACAAGAAAAACAGGCCGATGAAGATTCCACCAGAGGAAGAAATAAACAAATGCATTTCTGTAAATAAGGTCATATAAGTTCTTTCTTTGATGTGCTTAAAACTAAGTGAGAGGAACATCAGCCTGCTGCTCCCTCTCCTTGTTTACGTCCACATGTTAGCCCATAGGGCCACCCTAAATGGGTCCCGGCACACACTGACCCACAGCCCGCACGCTCTAACAGAGAAGGGTAGCGCGTGAGAGAAAGGCACACCTCATTAATCTTCCTGGCACTTTTCTTTCCACGGCTGTCTGTTTCACCACCGAGTTTACTTTCACACAGAGGTGAAAGTGACAGAAACTCAAACGGACTAAGGTGTCATGGTTTGAAGGCTCTGGAGAGTGGCTGGGCTCACGAAGGGACTGGAGTTGGTCCGTCCCATTGTGGCCTCTTCAAATATTTCAGACATCCCTGGTGAATCCTTCAACAACGGATGGTGAGAAAACTCCTTCAACAGGTCCAGTTTCTGGCCCAGATATTCGAAGAGGTGGCCAACAAATTGATGTAAGTCTTAACAACCATGTGGAGCTTTAAAAAGCCCTCTGATGAGAGGTCCAAGAAGCTCTGGCAGTCTGGGTTCTGTCAAAGTTTGAAGGGAAGTCGAACCCAAAATTGCAGACCAACAATGAAAAACTTGAATGAGAACTAAAAGATTTATTTATAACAAATAATACAAAACAAAAGGTAGGTGTTGCAGCAAAAGATGCAAAATAACAGAATCCAAAAACACACAGAGAAGAATCAGACACATGCCTGAAGCTGCAGATGAGTAAAATAGAAACATTTGCTTTAATGAGAACAGCAAACAGGTATAGGTGGGTGAGACAGAATCAGGGAGTGAAGGTTGACAATGACGAAGTACTGGCTGGGAAACACAGGGAGGCACAAAGAACACACAGAAACTAAACATCATGGGAGTAAACATGAAAAATAAAACCTCACAACAGAAACAGAAAACATGGATCGTGACAAAAGGTTTTTTTTTTTCTCTGCTAGAACTCACGTTCATTTATAAAGACGTATTGTCCTTGACATGCTTGCGTACTCTCACACAAACAAACACTGTAATAGCACGCAGGGAAGCCATCACCGGTCAGGAGCCGGAGTGGAAGGATATCAGACTTGTGAATTGTTGCAGGAACTCTAAATGACAATGGGATCTGTGAGGCTTGGAGGAGATTGTTACGGCAGCAGGACCAGGCAGAGCCTCCCATAGAATCCTGGACCGTGACAGCCTGGGGGCGGTGGAGCTGCCAGTCTGATTTTGGCTACAGGATGCAGAGATGGTGGACAAATCAACTTTTTATTTTTTCCCTGCTTGAATTGAAGTGACCCATTTCCCTCTTTTTTATTTTGTTCACCCCAAAAACCAACATTTCTCCTTCCATTTTCTCATCTACAGTCCACCTCTTCAAGACCCTGTTGACTATCCCACCCTAAAACTATGGGCTCCAGTTTTGAATCACCTCTTGTGCACGGAGGAGGGTGGGAGTTGGCGACAAAAACCACACATTACATCATGTATTTACTTATCCAGGGTAGCTAGCGACTGACATGGAGAGTGGAGCTGGGGGTGAAAGGTGAAGGATTTAGGAGTAAATGAGTCATGACCAAAACCAAAGGCTTGGATTCTGGAGACAAGGTTACTTAAATACCAAAAAAAAAGTAAACAACACCTGAAAAAAGATCCCAAAACTGGAGTGTAACAAAACAAAAAACAAAAAACTTTAAAACTGCTTTAGGTGTATATGATTGGTTAAGACAAATTTCTAAACTAATCCTCAGAGTCTTCCCAGATGTCTTGAACAGAACATCATAATGTTACCCAGACTGCAGAATAAGTACTTTAAGATTAGTTACTAATAATGACAACAATTAGAGGATCAGGCATTTGGTAGCCTGCCAACTACTGTTTCAACATTTTTTTTTTCTTTTCGTCTTTCATGCTAGAGGAATTTGAGCTTTCTAAATTGCTTCCCTTTGGTAACAATGCTGTAAACACCCTCCAATCCCCTCTCAACTATCTGTGCATGGCCAACATCACCACGGTAACTGCTAGTGACAAGTGCTGCAGACTGGCCTTGTAGTGCATCCAACGACCCCACCTTGGTGAGGGAGGTGGTACAGCTCACAGAAGACCCAAACAGACCCGGACAGGGAACTTTGCAGATTGTTTCATTTACTGTGAGTGTGGGATTTCTGTATTCCAGCAGGGTGTGTGTGTGTTGTGGGAGGGAAAGGGGGAGTTGTACATCTTGCCTAAATGGGGGCTAAAAGAGGGTGAAATGGAGGTAAGAAGTAAAGGGGGGGGGGGGGTAAACAGGGTGAGCCCAAAAGTGTGGATGGGTGGGTGGATTTCTACTCATTCATCTGCCATGTTCCAGCAGACCTTGACTACACGGAGACATCAAGCACATTCCAAGAGTCGGCCCAATTACGGGCAGATGAGGGCCGGTTCTCTTTGTTTAAGAACAAAGCCAGAAGTGACACAGCTTGTCTTTAAAGGGAGCTCTCACAGTCGTGGCTCAGGGGCGGAGGAGGAAGAGGAGGGGGCCCTTAGGTGGAGAAGGTGACCAGATGGTTATAAATATCTATTTGGTAAGTTACTGGAAGGAAAATTTGCAGTTTGTTTGTCATCCATTCATCCAGGTGGTGGACCTGGTGGCTGCAAAACATCAGAGCACATCAGAGGTCAAGGAGTTAAAAGCAAAAAAAAAATAAAATCAAAAAAATCAAAATTGATGAAATCTAATTTAAATAAAATAATCATCTCATTTGTTAGTGGGAATTTGTAATATGGGAATTTCTTGATAAATCCACAGTTAACCAAGTAATGATCTGTAAGTATTTTTTAACTGACACCTTCCAAAAATAGTTATCTAATTAATTTTTTTGTCAGGAATCTCAAAAAAGCCCTATGGTACACTTTTGGTTATGTTTTTTTTTCTGAAAAATGTTTTAAAATATGACTTAGGTGATTATTTTAGGAAGTGATATGGATGGATGGATGGATGGATGGATGGATGGATGGATGGATTTTTTAATTCCCCGAACTATTCTTTGCTATCAAGACAACACATGTTTACCATGAGTCCCATCTATCCATCCATCCATCCATTTCCTTGAACTGTTTTTCCTTTTCCAGGTTGTAGGGAAGCTGGTGTTTATCTCCATGTATGAGAGGTGGGGCCCACCCTGGACGTGTCGCACGTCCATCACAGTGAATTCAAAATATCCTGTATTCATTACAGTAGTTCATGTTTTGGGCATTAAAGAGTTCATAAATAAGCTGGGAAGGTGGCAGTGTGGAGTTTTTATGTTGACTCTGCACTATTCAGAACACTACAACTGTTCCTAAAGGTGGAAGACTTTCTGGACAGACAAATAGTATCAAAGTACTTCCATTCTGAAGTTTTGCTTCCAACTTATGCTTTTTGAAATTCAAAGGCTCGTCCAGGAGCCAAACGTTTGTGAAATAGTTGTTTTTGTTTTTTTTTTTTACAACTATAGTGTAAGCCTATAGGGGGTGAGAATTTGATACTAAAACGACAAGAGTTTGGGTGGAGTAACACTTTAATAACGCACATTGTGCAAGTAGTTGTTGATAGCCAGAAGCACAGTGTATTGGACTGCAGAGGGGTGGGATGAGCTTAAACTTTAATTCCCACTCTGCAGTAAATTAGAGCACAGCAGGGTAATGTCTGTTTATTCCAAATACAGCTGCCTGGGCCTCCCTGCTATCTCCCCCCGCAGACCCCACCACGGCTCCAGGATCACCTGGACTTCAAGTACACATACAAGTATTCCTATACAAAATGAGTATTGTGCAAATACATGCACTTGCATAAATAGGCAAATCTGCACATATTTAGAGATGCAAACACAGACTCATACTAGACTGATGCCCTTTTATACAAAGATGTAAACACTGGTTTAGCACTGCAACAGATATAAATACTTTTTTTCTTCAGCTCTGTAACACCAGTGACTTTTGGTGCTGAAATAAAATAAACACATAAAAGAAAACATTCTGGGCAGTTCACTTTAATTTATACTCTTTTCATACTTTTTTGAGGACAAAATGCTTACCCAAATTGTTCCAAAAGATTAAACAAATATCAGTTTACATATCAGTCTCTGCTTTTTTTTTTTTTTTCAGTAAATAAGAAGACTCTATTGTGGCTCTAATAAAAGGTTTCCACAGATTGATATTAGATACATATTTTCTTAATGTGTTTTCAGTGACAACAAATAAACAAATAAATACCTTCCTCACAAAATAGCAGGTCAGCTGGGTCGTTTTGTATTCGTTTCAAAGATGTAATTTGCTGCCCTCTGCTGTTAAGTTTAGTCATTGCACGTTGTAAAGGAGATGTTTGAATCTTAGTTTATGCAAACTTTTGCAAATAAAATTTAATTTCTGCTCAAACAATGCATGCAAGTAGAATTTTGATTTTTAAAAATCGACTGAATAAATAAAATTGTTTCATTGGATTAATCTCTTCACCTGATGCATCTCTTACAGTTTTTCTCATTTGCTTTGGTACGTTTCTTGGATCAGAATTGAAATTCTCAAAACTACGCATTCATTCTTCACGCCATTGTGTCACTTGTGCACATCAAAACAACAGTTTCTCATTTCTTTGAGCAAGGCGCATTCTTGAAAATGATTCTGTACATTGTCAAATGCTTTTGTCATGATCAAAATTCGTGTCTCTGTTTAATAATCTCACCCCCACAACATCTAGGCATTAGTTCATCACCTAAGTATTTACACACAAAATGAATGAACAAGTTCTTATAATATGTCAAATTTTTATGAGTTTTTGACTTTATAGGATCTTTTATGACTTCTAAATCTGTCCTAAATACAGAACCAGAGAGGTGAAGAAGAAGAAGATGGAGAGGCTCTAAGGAAAAGATGAAAAGGAGCTGAAGATACTGGACTGGATTAGAAATGTTTGGAGACAAAGTTAGAGAAGTTGACATGTTTTGGAAATGTTCAGGGGGAGAGAAAAAACATATTTGGACAAAGGATGTTATGATGCTTAGCCTTCAACCTCAATATTCAACTCCACACTGGGAACAGTGGGCAACCCAATTGTAACCCTGAGGTAACCCTGGGTGCAGTTTTTCAAAGAAATAATTATTCACATCAGACAGTTTTCTGGTGGACTAATGCAGATTTTTAATGAACAAAAATCACGGCTGTGGCTGTGTTCCACACATAGAAATGACCCCTATCATACATGGTCCATCATTCCACTACTGAATATTCAACATAATCAGTTCTGTAGTATGACATGGACCACTTGGTGCTGTGCTGAATTTTAGTACCCAGCAGTCTGCACATGTAGCTGATGTCATCCCCAGAAAGGCGGTAACGCTCACAAAGGTAATTGTTGGGAAGAGCAACAGGTCAGACCGGTCCTGAAACACTCTTTCCTGTCTGAAAGCCCTTCTCAATCTAAGTGCTTCATTATTGACAATGTCATTCAAAAATAGGCACACCTTTGTAAAGCACGTGTTTGGAGCTACTTATATGACTTACATTTCATTCATTTCATTTATTTATTTAAAAGGATAATGCACATTAATCAATATTCTGCGAATATAAATGAATTAGCACAACAGCTAAATTTCATCCGTTGTCCTGAGCAGATAAAAAGTAACAGTTCATAAAACAAGTGCACAAAACAGACAAAATTCAGCATTGCCCGAAGGACAAAGGGGATATGAAAAAAAAAAACCCTGACAAAGCCCAGAAGGACCACGAAACCAAAGCAACCTAACAACTCAACAAACACACAAACACCTCAGTCTACAAGGTACACAGTCAAATTATTTTACAAATGAATGCATGACTGATTTTCTTTCAGCCAAACTTTAAGTTTCTTTTTAAAAATGGAATAACTGTCACAGATTCTGATATTTGCTGGTAGTTCATTCCATAAGCGTGTTCCTCTGGTTGACGTGACCTTTAGACCAAACTCCGTTCTTCGTTTTGCAACAACACAGTCCCCTTTAGTTTGAGACCATGTATTCATTCTGGATGTATACTTATAAATAAAATAGTTAAAAGGTGGAGGAGCAAAAACAAGACTTAAACAAGACTTAAATCAATGAATCTTTAATAATTTTCAAAGTCCAAGATCTTGTATTTATCAGTGATTTTGCAATAGTGAACACAATGAGGTTGTCTGTCAAGAACTTTAATTGTCTTTTTGAAGAGAGACTTGATGGGTTTTAACATTTGTTGTCGTATGAGACCAAGTTGTAAGACAATAAGAAATATGAGAAAAAATCATTGCATGCATGTAGATTTTAGCTGCCTGTGTAGAGAGAAAAAGTCTAATATGACTAAAATTTGCTATGTTAAATTTTATTACATTAGTAGTTTTCTTAATGTGTTGCTTAAAAGTAAGATTTGTGTCAAACAGAACATTAAGGTACTTGAACTGATCCACCACATCGAGTCTCTCTCCATTTACAAAAACACTTGGTTTTGGGCCATCTGCTTTCTGGCGTGAAATAAACATCCAAACATTTTTTTTGTGTTAAGATGCAAACATGAATCTTGAAGCCAGTTGCATATTGGTACCATAGCAGTGGATAAAACAGCAGCTGCTTCCTCCGCTGTTTTAGCATGTGTATATAATGCGGTATCATCTGCATACAGCTGAACTTTGACACTTGAACATACATTAGGTAAGTCATTAATATAGAGACTAAAAAGAATTGGTCCTAATATAGAGCCTTGAGGGACCCCAGCTATGCAGTTAAGAAATGGTGAAACTGACTCATTAATCTGTACAGCCTGAACTCTATTAGAAAGATATGATTTCATCCAGCAGTAGTTCGGCCTTGTTTGAAAAATTAAAACCAGATTAATTGTATCAAAAGCTCGCTTTAAATCCAAGAAGACAGCTCCAACACAACCTTGCTTATCCAATAAGTTTTTGATATTTTCAAAGAAAAAGCAGGTGGCTATTTCAGTAGAGTGATGTTTCCAAAAACCAAGCTGCATTGGATGGAGGGGTGAAGCACATACATTAAGATGGTTAATTAATTGCATAGAGACCCATTTCTCAGCAATCTTTGAAACTATTGGTAAGATACTAATTGGTCGATAGTTTTCTGGTTTGGTTTTATCACCTGCCTTAAAAACTGGGGTTATTTAAGTTGTCTTCCAAACTTTTGGAACGATTGACTGTTTTATAGATAAGTTTATCAAATGGATAATTAGTATTGCAAAGGAGTCTTTATTCAATTTTAAAATGTTATTGTCAAGACCAAACACATCCTTAGCTTTGGAAATCTTCAACAATGAAATAATTTGAATAACCTCAGTAGTATTTATTTCTTTTATATGAAAGATAGGTTTGCTTTCATCAATGGGTTTAAAGGAAAAAACTGGGTGTTTAAAAGCACCTGTTAGCTCCTCAACTGAGCTGACAAAAATCATTAAATGTCCTGGTTACAACATCCAAATTATTAATTAACCTGCCATTTATCAGAAGCTGGTATTATGTTATCGGACTTTGTATTGTTAACTCGTCCTAATACTTTATTTAGATTTTCCCAAATTATCTTTCCATTTCCATTTGCATTTTTTATTAATTCAATGAAAAAGTCAGCTTTGGCTTTACAAAGCTGTTTTACCACTTGGTTTCTTAGGGAGGTGAATACAGGTCCTTCTCAAAAAATTAGCATAATGTCATAAAGTTCATTATTTTTCATAATGTAATGATAAAAATTAAACTGTCATATATTTTAGATTCATTGCACACCAACTGAAATATTTCAGGTCTTTT
>JARVJO010000173.1:2477394-2488139 GCA_031762555.1 Cynodonichthys magdalenae | reverse complement strand
AAATCATCAGTATTAAAACGCTAAAAGACCTGAAATATTTCAGTTGGTGTGCAATGAATCTAAAATATATGACAGTTGAATTTTTATCATTACGTTATGGAAAATAATGAACTTTATCACATTATGCTAATTTTTTGAGAAGGACCTGTATATGTCGATCAGAACTAAGCCCTGTTTTTAATGATTTTGTAAGAGCTTTATCTCTTTCTTTCATTAGCTTCCAAATTTCATCATTTAACCAAGGTAATACTTTTTTACACTTCTTCGGAGCTATTTTCTTGGTAAAATGATTTAATACTTCCTGAGTTTGTTAAATAAAAATATTACTTCTGTCCTCAATTTCATTACTCTCTAATATCTCGGACCAGTCATGGTGTTGTAGGGCATCCTTCAGGCTCAGTTAATTACATCAAATTATTGGTTTTGGATAATCTAGTTTGCTGTTTTCTAAATAATTTTCATATGATCAGTAAGTCCAAATAGAAGATTAAATGTTTTAGTGATTCTATCAGTCTTACTCGTAAATATAAGATCAATAGCTGTTTTAGAAGTTTTAGTTATTCTTGTTGGTCCTTGTATAATTTGATTAAGGCTATAATGATCTGCGAATTGTTTCAATTTTTTCTGTCTGTTTTATTATCCCAGTTAATATTAAAATCACCCATCAGAATAATTTCCCTTTTAAGATTACAATAATTTAAAATCATCTTGAGTTGACCATAGAACAAATCTTTCGCAGGAGGTCTGTATATACAAATAATAGTGAAAGACATTTCGGGAGAAAGAACTATGTTCAACCCAATACATTCAATGTCAATTTCAGTTGGCCATTTAATAAGTTCACACTTTATAGTTGACTTCACAAAAATCAACAAACCTCCTCCTCACCCTTTGCCTCTGTCTCTTCAAAAAAAACTCATAAGCAGAAATGTTGATAGCAGATGTTGACTTGACTTCACTGACAACACCTTTGCTTCTTTGTCAGTCATTTCTCAAATCCCCTCAACACCTGTGATAGTCTATTAAAGGCCTTTCTGTTCAACTTAGAACAACAGTAGTATTCAGAACACAATGGAACAGTAACGATGCTCACATGGAGATTTATAACATTAAGAATGATAACCATCATAATGTTAAAATAATAATAGTAGCTACTTGACTGAATATCAAAATAAATCAGTGGTGTTTCATTGCAGACTGATTAAAAAAAGTTCAAAAATCACATTGGTTTCACAACTGAACAGATAAGACACAATGTTTAACTGAGCCTGGCTATTAGCCTAGTCTGGTGCAGGCTAGCTGCACAGAATAAATTACCATGGTAAATTATGTGCTACTGCTTTCGTGAAACCAAATTAAGGCTTAGTTTAGCCAAGATATCTGGAAAATCCGACTTAATCTCCTATCCTGGTTTTGTGAAACAGCCCTCAGGTGAAAGCTGACTTTCAATCCAGAGCATCTTGTCACCTTGTGCTTGACATTCTGATAGCACTGACACATTTATTGACACATTAATTTAGTTTTGAGAGATGATTTAAGGATTTTGAGTAAGAAACTGGGTTTTGCAGACAATCCATGGTGTTTTGATATTTGTATGAATTATTTTGAGAAACGCACTTGCCGTTTTGCAAAATGTCAAAAAATGATTTGAGATGTATGGAGGACCGAAACTGACATAATGAAGTTAAAAAATGGTGACTGCGGAACTGCTGCCTCAGCGTCAGGCTCTTAAACTGTTTCCGTAGCTGGCAGATTTCCAGATAATATCATATACCTCCAGCACTAAATCCACATCTGGAATGGGGGCATAATCGTGGTCCTTATGAACGTATCGTCTATACTGGCTGTTGTGTTAGCTTCCTCCTCGCTGTCCTCTGGAGGTGGTCTTTCCTCTCTCTGGTCTTGGCAGTGAAGGGGATAATTGTATAGCTGCTTTTAACCTCCATCTTCCTATTTCTGATGCTGGCTCTCGAATATCCTCAGGTTTGAAATGCTGATTACAAACGCGAGCGTGAGCTTTTATAGGTGGTTTTCCTGCGTATTGCTATGATCCACTGTTGTCACCTTAACTCCTCATCAAGAGGAATATGGAGAAAAACTAACTACTCTCTTGTACCTCCTGGTTAGTGGACACAACGGCACACAACAGAACTCAATTTTTGTACCAGTAGCTCGCAGATGTTTTAACTTTTGTGACTTTTTCATGGTCTAGTTCAAGGAGCTAAAGCTAAAAACAACACGCAAGCGGGTATGAACCGGAAGGGGTGTTCGTGGCCTAAATTTTGACAGAAGTACGTCATCAATGGCTGTGGCATAGAGGCTATTAAATTATAAAACATGAGGAAAAGTTCTTCTTTTTAAAATTAATTGATACAATTTAAGTGTACTTTCATTCATTCAATCATTCATTCATTCATTTTCAATTATGTCAGTTTCAGTCCTCCATAGGATACACCAGAGCTCTCTGGAATGCACCAAAGCAACCAAGAAAAATTGTAATAGGGTTTTTACCCACAGATATGTGTACTATATTTAATATATATGTTTTTACCCCCCTCTAGTGTATAATTTGAGCGTTGCAGTTTCATTACCTTCAACGTGCGCGTGCCTGATATTTGTGCGTCAGTCCTTATTACGCTGATCATACGCACGCGCTACACTTCTGTCTCTATGCAAGATTTGTTTGTCAACGGATGGGTTTTAGGAAGGAACCGGAGCAGGATCGCTCAAAGTACTGGAATTCCGTCCTTGTCAGCAAGCCGGCCTGAAGTGACTCGATGACACTAGATTGGTTTGACTTTGGCTTATTAAAGGGGGGGAATGTTGTACAGGTTTTTACGTTTATAAGAGTAGCAGGCTCGCCGTTAATAGTTTCTCACCGGCTTCATTAGCATAGCAAGCTAACTAGCGAGTTAACAGCTGCGGTACCCTCTCGAAAATGCGGTTGGAGCTTGTATGGAGGTCTTTCATTTATTTATTTGTTTGTTTGTTTATGTCACTGACTAATATGTATTCAAGCAAGTATATTGTGCAGCAGTTGTAGCTTCCTTAAGATGAAATGACAGAGGAAGTGGTGGCGTTATGTCTAGAATAGTTACAACCAAAACGTCCACGTTAGGCTCTTCAGTCAGCACAGATACGTAGTAGTAGAAAGCGGTCAGCGGTGACACTGACAACAACAGAGACGGTGGGTTTCGTTAAGCGATGTGTTCTCTTGTCACGAGATGAGTCTTGTGAACGATTCAATGGAGGCAGGGATGTCGTCAGTCCAGTCGGGTCTGGACGGACACCTGCCGCTCTTACACGCCCGACACCACGGCTCTCAGGACGGGTTAATGTTGGACCTGGACTCCCCGGAAGCATACATGGACAGCAGCTCGCTGGACTACAGGGATAACGATGGGAACAACGGCAGTCCGGTTTTCGAAAGCAGAAAGAGGTCCAGGTCCAACAGCTCCAGGCACAGATTCAACGAGGTGGTCACGGAGCTAGTTCCGGAGGAGGTTCGGTGGTTTTACAAAGAGGACAAGAAAACATGGAAGCCTTTCCTTGGACACGACTCGATAAAAATTGAGCGGATGTTTCGCAAATACTGGGAGCTGAATCTTGGTGCGATCCGCACCAGGGTTGATAGCGGTGAGGAGGAGTGCGGCAGTAAAGGTGTGGAGAGCCCCGGACTGAACGGCTCAGCGCCCGTAGAAACCGGGACTAGCGGGGCGAGCGAAGCAAGCGAAGGCCGCGGCTTTATGGATACATCCAGCGTGTCTTTTGATGAGAGAGACCCAGACTGCATCGAGATGAACGTAGAGCCTGTTTGTGTTCGGGGAGGGCTCTATGAGGTTGACATTATAGAGAGGAAATGCTACCCTGTCTATTGGAAACGTAAGTACAATTTTTATTCGCCTCACTTCTAATAGCTTCATAATGTAACATGGTATAAAATCCCACTAACTCACTTTATCTTTTTAGCATCTATTGTCTCAGCATGCACATGATTACAAACTAATAGCTTAAAGACAATTCGTTTTCCTAAAATTAGCATCTAACATTCCTCCTGTATTTTTAAAGATTTAATCTGGATAATGGTTATTTATTATATATTTTTTTTTCATTCCAAACTAATGATCTGAATAATAATTATGAATGTTTGTTTATTCAGTATACCTGCTGAGCCTTGGGTTGTTTTTGGTTGATCTTCTGGTGACAATATAGGATGCAAATTATTTGAACTCGTCTGATTGTGTTTACTAATTCATGATAACTTCCAGGAAAAGCTTGGAAACATATGAGAAGAGTAGAGCTGGGATTCCCAAAGTTGAGGTCAGAAGCTCACTGTGGCTCATGAAAAACCCAGTGGAGATCCACAGATTACCTTCAAATATCAAATGAAATAAAAAAAATGGCTAATGACATTTTTTCCAAAATTGTGAAACAACTATTTTAAAAATCAATAATAAATACATAAAAAACAGTATTTGAGACTGTAAATTTGTCACCATACCCTTGTTTTTAAAGGGGGTGGGTATTTATTTTTCAGGTACATAGTTCAGTTCTATACTGCAATCAACTAACCGTAATCTTCAGTTGTTATGAAAGCACTATATATGGGAACTGAGCTCCAGGGAGGAGCTAGGTACAAATAGGCAGTGCTTTGTACCAGTAAGCATTTAGGAAGCTTCAAATGGCTACCAAAGGGGACTCAATGATTGCTCAAACATGCATGAATAAGTCAAAGCAACACTGGGTATGTTTTTAATGAGATGAGGGAATGACATTATAACATGATATGAAGCTCAAAAAAGTGGATTTTGCATAATACCATCCTTTAAAATTACTAGTAATGTTTATGAAAACCAGCAATGATTGTGGTCACAAGCATCTGTTGGTGTTATGATTAGGGATGCACAATATATCTGCATAAACATCAGTATCGACCGATATTGGTCATTTTTTTAGAATATCGTATCTGTCTGAAGTAAAACTGGGCCGATATTAACGTCCAGTATTGATTTCCCACTTTTTAGCTTTGTGTTTTTGTTTTGGGAGGGGAAATGGTTGGTCGAGTGGTATCTGTTTGATCATGATGGTAATAATGACGCTGAGCAGCCAGGAATAACTAGAATAAGGAGAGAGCCATGTCAGTGGTCTGGTTGTTGTTTTTTTTATGGTATTGAACAAAAACACAAGTGTATTTATGCATACATGTATGTAAATAATTTGTCCGTTTGTGTAATATCAGTAAATATTGGATATCGGCTGAAATTTTCATATTGGTGCATCCCTAATTATGACTTGGGTTGAATGATAAACATTTTGGAACCACCACAAATGGATAGCATCAGAAAATTTGACCTCAATAGTGTTTACACACAATTTGTTCTTGTAAAGGGTGAATGTAAACGGATATTTTGAAAATTCTTCTTGGTTCAGACCTATATTGCCCTTTTACTCTGTTCTTGAAACATAAAAAAATCCAATTATCCAATACAGTTCGTTTTCCTACCTGAATCTTCACAAACCACTTCAACTAATGAAACAATAGTGTACAGCTCTTTATCATTACATTTTATTAGTTTGTTTGTTCTCCATAAAAATGTATTTTGTTTTTCTGAATGTGTCTAATTTAAATTCTGCTATTACACTGATTTGTCTCCAGAGAATCAAGTGAGACTCTTGTTAATTATGTCACTCTTAACTGTAATGAAAACTGGCCTCACTCTAATAAATACAGAGACTTGCTCCTTGTGGATTTGAAAGACCTATTTAATAAAAATTGAAATCAGTTCGCTGCGTATCATCCTTGACAAGGTGGTAGCAGCATTGTTGGATTGTTTTTTATCAGCATCCCAAAGTAAACTACATTCTTTTAAAACGACTCTTTATAGTTTTTGTTTGTTTGCGTGCAACTGAATCAGTGCTATATGTTTTGCAGAACAAGACCATATCCCTGTGATGAGAGGCCAGTGGTTTATTGATGGCACCTGGCTTCCTTTAGAGGAAGAGGAGAGTGACCTCATTGAACTGGAGCATCTGAACCATTTCCGTGGGCAACAGATGCAGGACACTTTTGAGTCAGATTTGGTGGTCAAGACCGTTGACAGCAAAGATGGTGAGGAACGAGACAAAATGGGCGGGGGTATATTTGTTTAAAATTTTACCATGTTAAAATATTCTCAAAGCAGAAAACAGCACTGAAAGCATCCATTCTTGTAACCAAGTCTACATTCACATTGTGACATCAGAACACTCAATTCCAAATTTAATGCTCAGATCTGATATTTTAGCATGGTCCATCACACTATAATTTAAATACTATGTCCGTCAGACTCCAGTGTGAACAGTCCACGGCCCTTAAGTGGCCCACATTCTCAGAAGAAGATGTGACATCACACACAGCCCAATGTTTTTACATAGGTATATTTGGATGCTAGACATGTTAGCATCTGTACATCAATACTGAAGTTGTTGTGAAATCAGAGCCAACTAAATTAGAATCTGCTGTGTCTGTTTCATCCAGTGTTTATATTTGATCTTGCCACTTCCAGTTTACATAAGTGCAGAATTGCAATTCTGAAACTGGAGCGACATTTGGAAATTAGAAACAAACTCAAGTATCAATTCTGTCTTGCTAATATTGATATGATTCAACACTTTAGTATATCAACGTTAGTATCATACTGTATGTTGTAGTAAATTCTGTCATCCGGTATATGACCAATCCAGAAAGTTGGAAAAAAAGATGAAGAAACTGGAATTTTGTTCTGTAGCAACAATTTTGCACAACAATGGTATAAAAATCTGGCTCAATCCCTATACTTCTACCTCAGAGATGTAAGAGTCTGATGAAATGTGACATGACCATTCAGACTGCAGTTGTTTTGAAAAACATTAGATATATTTCAGATTTAATAACACATATGGAAAGGACCTGGGTGGGATTAGAAAAATGTGATTCGTCACGTTCAGACTGTAATAAAAAAAATCTGGTATGGGTAACATGGGGAAAAAATTGGATTTGGGCCACTTTTGCTAGCAGTGTGAATGTAGCCAAAGTTCTCAGTAATATTGTTGGGCTTCATAGGTATAAGTGCATGTTTTGTTCAAAAGTTTGTTAAAGCATCACCAGATAGCAGGAAAAAAAATCCCTACAAGAACAGCTTTATAAGTGATGAGAAGTGAATTATGATAGTACGCTTCCTGTTGTATCGAGTCACAGCTTAAAGAAGTGATTGTGGCAGGTGCATGCATAGGTTTTCTCTCGACATCCCGCTCGTGCAAGCAGCTGCAGCCTGTACTTCGTAGCATGTCCCTATTTTGATGTGCTGGCTCAAGTGAAATGTAGCAGGCTCTTGCCGGGGACAGCAGTAAGAAAGAAGTTCTTTGATTCAGCAGTCTCTTTAAATCTGCCTGTTCCATGAGACTTTTTTTTATCGGTGAAGAATGTGTGGGGGTGGGAATTTGGCAGATAAATAAAGCAAAACAGAGAAAAATGTAAAAATCATTAAAAGTGAATGTGAGTGGTGTAATTTATTTAGAAAAAGGGATTTGATCTTCAATCACATCTGCCTAAACATACTAAAATATTTAAACTAATTGGTCACTTTTTAATAACTATCATCTTTAATTTTAAACTGTAGGACTCAGAATGAAAAAGTAAAAACATTTAGCCCATATATAGGTTTTTAATACGACTTTCAAGTCTGTATGGTTTCTGTTTTATCTTTAGTTTGCTTGCCTTGGTTCTTGGTTAGCTTCAGGTCTTATTTTGCAGTCAACAAATTAATGTACAACAGAAAATGACGTGGAGTAATAAAACTGTCTCTTCCTTCACTTAGAAAAGCGTGAAATTCTATAAATACCTTTAAATTACCTGCGCTGAAGAATGTGTTCTCTATATTCTAGCACTATCTCACTTGCTTTGTCACTATTTAAATTATACACCTTTATTGTGGATCCAACTTCTGGAACAATCTGGCATGTTCTCACATTAAATCACAGGATCGTTGGAGAAAAAAGTAAAAAGTAACCTGGCAGACACAGAGATATACTAACCGAGACATTAAATGAAGTGCATTAGTTAAATGTTAACTTTTCACAGAAAAATGTTAAGTTATATTCAGGATGTTCTTATGTTGGTTTTATTTATTTAACATGTACTGTATATCACAGGAATTTTAACTAATTGGTATTATGTACTACTGTAGGAGAGAAATTTGTAAATTTGGCCTGTTATTGTGACATAATGAATGTAGCAGTATGGTATATTGAACATAATGTATAAAACCTGTGTCTGCTCTATTTTTTGTCTTCATCTCTAATGGAGCAGCAACATCAGGGTCTGCATAGAAAAGTACCACCTCCTTTGTTTGCGCGTTGTTTTCAACTTCTATATTTAGCCAAGCCTGAAAGCAAAGTGGATGGTAAATCGAGTTGATTCACCTTCCTTTTTGCAGATGTTCCAAGCAGCCTGTTACAGGGGAGTATTTTATTTTAAAACTAATAATTTGAAGCACTTAGAGGCTATCCTAAAATGCATTACGACTGATGAATGGATTGCAAAACCAGCACACTGTGCTATTATATTATTGCAGTACGTTTATTCCTTGTTAGCCCACTGTCTCACCAACCTACCATTACACTCGCTTTGCCTCTTTTTTGTCTAGTTCCACAGTAGAGAGCTGAAATGAAGGGTTGGTGAAGCAGAAGACATGGTAGACAAACTGGTGTGTTGTTGAGACACGGTGTAAGAAATAGAAACTTTGGATATATGGTATTTTGAAAAATTAAATAAAACCACAGACATTTTATTTATTTTAAACTTAAGATGATTCATAGATCTTCAAGGATTTCTTTATAAAGTGCCTTTAGGGATTTCATTTTTTTTTTTATTTTTATCTAAAGAAATTTCTGACTGCATTATGTTACTAAAGAAATGGTTCTCCTTTTTACTGGTTACTGGTAAATTGAGCTTGAGGAAAGTTTAGAGGAAACATACTGTAAGTTGTGAGTTTATCTTTTTGTGAACTTTGATCAGCAAAACAAATTTCCAGTACTGCCTGTAGGAATAATGTCAAAGCAGCAGACATGGAAAGAAGCAATGAAAACCTTTATTTATAAGAGATTTAATCTATTAACTTCTGTGTAAAGAATACAAAGCTGGTAGTAGAAATTATAGGGTGTGAACTCATTTTTCAGGCTTAAAAGATAACAGGCTTGGAAAAGCATCATTTGCCAGCATTGTCTTCTGTATACTAATATGAAGGCAAGGCCCTCAAGTTATTTATTTCAAACTCATTTAAGCAGTACTTGACACTTAAAACATGCATATTTGATAATACTTGCAAGTTTAAAAGAAAAAAATAATAAATGCATATTAAGACATCAGTTAAATGTGGTTATCACTCGCTTACAAGATGAAAATGTCAACATTCTCAGTTTTCTACATAAATAATATATGTACTGATTAATTCTTTTTATAAAACGTAATGATCTTTAAAGATCAAAAACTATACTACACAAATGCAAGTTATTAGAGTTTTGGTCTCCTCATTTACATTCAGTTCATGTTAGATACCCCAGTCATTACAAAGCAATTCTTTTGAATGGATCTATCAGCGATGTAATGTCCAAGTAGGCATTATTGATGGCTCTTATAGCAAACAAACAAACAAAAAAAAACTTGATGCTCAGCAGTTTTGTCCTCCTCCACAGCCCTTCACCTCAGCTGAGGGAAACACTGCTGGCATTTGCAAGTCTGATAGCTGTGTTGGTCTGAATTTAATGATTTAGTCAAATTTGACCCCTGTAGAGTAGTTTTTATTACAAATTCTGATGAGGTCTTTCCAAATGTTCTAAATGCCAGTGCAGTACAGATTAATGGCATAATGGATATAAAGTTTCTTTTATTTTTGTTGTATTACATTTTTTTTCATTATTTTTTTCATTATTTAAATTATGATATAACAATGAATTTTATTGCCATGTTTGTAAAGAATGTTTCCAAACTAGTTATATTGGTAAGTGGATGTGACCGAAACACTTATTGGAAGGTAAATTTAAGCTGAGTTTAACTTGGACGTCTGTTTTCGAATATTAACTTTGATTGTAAAGCAAAATATTATAGAGGTTTTCTGTTGGAAGTTACACAACCACAACATTTTTGTGACAGGCTGTATCATATGTGCGTTATGGACCAATAATGTTAGAAATATTTGAAATCTGTACCTACATTTTTGAATGAGTCTTGCCCTTGACTTCACATTACTGAATTAGTTGATAAATATAAAAAAAATTATAAACAAATGTAGAAACATAAGAACCTAAAGGGGAAATGCTGTTTTTACATTTACAATATGATTGGGGCAAATGAATAGACAGATGCCTATTATAGATACCAGGTCTGAAATGAGGGCAAACTACAGTTAAGTCCATATATATTTGGACACTGACACAAATTTTGTCTTTTTACCTGTTTACTGAAACACATTCAAGTTATAGTTAAATAATGTACATGGACATAAAGTCCAGACATTCAGCTTTCATTTAAGGGTATCCACATTAATATTGGATGAAGGGTTTAGGAGTTTCAGCTTTTTAACATGTGCCACCCTGTTTTTTAAGGGACCAAAAATAAATTGGACAATTGACTCCAAGGCTATTTCATGGACGGGTGTGGGCAATCCCTTCATTATGTCATTCTCAATTAAGCAGATAAAAGGCCTGGAGTTGATTTGAGGTGTGGTGCT